>JAGVVM010006917.1:0-25374 GCA_019149425.1 Psidium friedrichsthalianum
TTCCCCCTCCCCTTTCCTCTTCCCCTTTTCTCCTTTTTTCCCCCCTCTCTTGTCTTCCCCCTGTCCCCTCCCTTTCCTTCTCTCTCCTCCCCTTCCCCTCGTCTCCTTCTTTTCCCCTCCTTCTTCCCCCTCTTTCTCTCTCTCCCTCATTTCTCCTCCCCTATCTCCCCCTCCCATCCCCGTCTCCTCGCTCCCTGCTCGCCGCGGCTCACGTTTTTCCCCCCTTTCCCCTGTTTCTCTCCTGCCCATCCTTCCTTCCACCCACTACGAGAACCCACCTCTTCTTTCTGTAGGATCCTACAGAAAAATGAGATAATTTCTATACTTTCTTTGGTAAACCCATAAGTTACTTTGGGTCATTATGCGGGTTGAGAGACTCGCCATTCTCAATTTGAGCTGTCAGTTGGTCTACAAAGGTTTGGGACAATCAATTTAAAATTGAGATGACTTCCCACGTGTTAGGTCAATCGAATCGGCCAGTTCTAGCAAAACAAGTTAATGAAATGCCTTTTAAATACGATTTCAATAAGCAAATTTTGAAGGATTTTTTTAGGTCTCTTAGCTTTAGGAAAATCTATAGAAGATCACTTTCTTTTTTAAGACCAAGTCCAGATTTATTATAATATGGAACTTCTGTGGGAAAAGTATATGTTCTAAACTTTTTGAACTGGAAGAAAATATATTCGTAACATTTCGAATTGCCTTTTCAAAAATTCATTTTCTTTTGCTAACAAATCTTACTTTCCTTGAGTTGCAAAAATTCTTTTTGTAAAAAATCTTATCATTATTGGAAGAATGCTATTGTTTTGACTTAGAACATTCCTTCTTTAACTCAAAGATCAATTTTAGAGCATATTTATATTTTAAACATAAGTCATCAATATATTCATGTACTTCTTTTGAAACATCATATTGATTTACCTCAATTGAGTCAGAATCTGCCATTAAACATGTGTGCGTGCTTGTCATCATTGTTGTCTTCACATTCAATATCAGTCCAAGTTTCTGCCTTTAGACCATTCTTGGATTTTTCAAACTTGCCTCTTTTCTTTTCTTTAGAAGCGGGCAATTTAATTTGATATGACCACCTTTCCTACATTCAAAACAAATTACATCTTGACCTTCTTCTTTGTTATCGAAGGATTTCTTTTGCTAAGCTTGTTTGAATGGCTTTTTCCCTTTGAAGTTTCCCCCTTCTTGGTTGTTCTTTTAAATTTCTTCACCATTAGGGCCATTTCCTCATCATCTTCATTTATCGAAGATCCGCACTCCATAGACGCTATACTGATCAATTCTAAGTACATAAGTAACAATTGTATGTAAAAGGTTTTTGTATTACATTGAATATCTCACTAACTTTGCTTGTAATATTTATCTTTCAATGATTTTCTTGTCTATCATATATTAATATGCGTATCATCATTGATGGGTAATATACTCGTCTTTCTTGTTGAAAGTTAGAAATGATCTTTTTTAAGAAATTGAAAGGATCTTTTTAGCCACAACGAGGAAACTCGCCTGAATATGTAAACTGTCGAGATCATGAAATAAAACCTATTAATTAAAGGGTGAGGTACGACATGACAAAACTCGATTGGGTATTCCAAATTTAGTTTATCTTTACTTCGGCGACCTAAAGAGTTGAATATGTGATTAGTGCGTAATTCATGCATATGCATCGGTTCCTTAACCAGCAATCTAACTGAGAAACTTCTCACTTCTTTAACTTGGGCTTGAAGCTATGCAACCAATCTGAAGAAGCACTTAAACCTAATTGAGAGACAGTGGAGATTGTTGTTTTGTCTGCATCAGCAATTGAAGCACTTAACTTTGTACTAACGCCATCTTGCATTACCCCAACAATCCATCATGACGGTAAACCAGGCATTCTCAACGGTTCCTGGGATTAAACCTATCCAGCAAGAATAGAAGGTCCTGCAAACCTTCCAAGGTCGTGTGGGAATACATGAGTTCAAGCTGACTATTCAAACAGTTGTGACAAGACAGTGAGAATTCATGGTCTTGCGGCATATATGTGTTCAAGTTGATTTGGGATAGTTACTTCTCAACACGCAATATTCAAACGTATTTATATGCACCGATTCTTAGAGATCGAAGTAAAATTATATTGATTAAGCACTATATACAATACTCAATATACTTTTATCAAGAAAACATATGTAGAAGTTGCCAAATCGAAGTCCAAGTCTAGTCATCAACAGATAAATATTTATCAGCAGATCTCGAATCAGCAATTGAGGTTATTTCATGTTTTTAAAAAAAAAACATTTTATCCCTTCAAACTGAACATTAGTTGAGTCGACCTAGCCGACCAACAAAGAGTTCAACATCGTACGAGTCATCGGCATAGAAATGGGAGGACCATAGGTGTCCATGAACATGGGATGATAATTCACACACAACACAACAAGGATTAACGTTCTCTAATTGGGCATTAATAGATTAATACATCGGACATATGCAATTACCCGTACCACCTCTCATGTTAGTTCATATCTAGTTAGGAATAAGATTGTTGTTCTCGATTGACATATTATCAGCCAGCTAGCGGATTGAGCACCTGACCCAGAAACAGAATCGTTCCGGTCATGTCCTCTCTCACTAGGAACAAGAACGGGTGATCGGCAACAAAGTCTATCTTCTCCGGTAAACTGCGCATAGAAATAACCCCAGCAGAAGTGGCGGCTGCTTCTGTTCCTTCTTCGTTGACTTCGATGAAGGATTTATGAAATATGCTCGAGACATATAGGTTTCGGCCATCCAGAGAGTCCACCATTTCCGTTAATCCCCCTTCGCCTGAAAACGGCAATACCAATCCCAACTTCTTCAGATCATTTGAAGCTTCGAACCCAAAAGATATCTTGAATCTTGGGATTCGAAATTCCCCCACATCCACTTGTTGGTAAGGGAGATGGTGATCTAGGAAGCCAGATTCAGAAGTGACTTTCTCCACGACAGGTAGGAGTCCATCCCTCGCGTCTGGGAGAAATAGGTACATCGAAAAGCGACGGTTGTCCTTCCCTTGCTTATAAGGAAGTCCCAGGACTTTAAAACCGTCATACGCCTTGATAATCTGCATGCTCTCACTATTCATGAAGGGAACTTGAACAGAACTCCCGTTGAGAAGGAAAAAGTCGTTATGCTTTGTCTTCGAAGCGTTGAACTTGTCATTCCAAGCGCCTTTGAAGTAGAGGGCATTGGCGAAAATGAGTCGGGTTGTACCGTCAACTGAGCCAGCCGGGAGAACCTCCTTTATAAGGCCACTGGTCTCCTTCTTAGCCCACGCATTAACGTCGCTAGTCACCTTAACAGCCTATGAGTTTATTCTGATTAGCACATGGAGTACTATGTGAAAAAAAAGAAAGAAAGAAAGCAAGTAAGGAGCTAATGCCATTGTTTTAGCCAATAGAAAGGATTGCCATAAAACAACTCCAAAAAGATTGAACCTCAACTCAAAATGGAGCTATTCAGATAAGGATGAAAGTTGCAAGTCAATACTGGAGTTAATTAGCATAGAACAACATTTTTAACCATGACGTAAGAAAGAACAAAATCATCGGTTCCGCAACTTAATATATATCGCGATCCTAAAAATTTTCGAGCGGTGGAAAATCCCCAGGTTAACGAATTATCAAGTTAATTAAATTGACTCACCTAATACGGACCCTCCTAAGCCCTACCGAATCGCAACTTTGGTTTTTGTTCGAATGATTTTAGAATTTGAAGTCGCCACTAATCATTTTTATAGGTCGATTAGAAACCTAAGTAAATTAGAGGGAGAACTAAATTACTTCTACGAACCAGAGATTGTGAGTTCGGGGACTTGGTTACACCAGTTAATTAAAACTAATGCCCTTTCGGTACCTTAATTTCATGGATATCCTAATTTTGGCAACTCAGGCTTGGTTTACTTCTAAGACTCTAGTGGGGCGTTTTCTTTTTGTATTTTCACTTTTTAGATGAAATGCATATGAATGACATTTTTTGGTATTTTCAAAGCATTAAAAATTCCCTGAAGCCAAAGAGGGAGTGAGCTAACAACTTATGTGCAGTGTTACGACCTCCAGCAGGTGGCTCAGCCTTCTCATTCTGGGGTTTGATGATGTAGAAATTAAACTATAGAAAGTAAAGGGTAGTAAATAAATGACCTCCAATGGGTGGCTCGGCCAACCCATTCTAGGGTTTAATGGTGCGAAAATTAAATTGCAAGAAGTAAAGAGCAGTAAATAAAGAACCTCCAATGGGTGGCTCGGCCTTAGCTTGGCCTTCCCTTTCTGGGGTTTGATGGTGTAGAAATTAAATTGCAGAAAGTAAAGGGCAGTAAATAAAGGACCTCGAATAGATGGCTCGGCCTTGGCTTGGCCTTCCCATTCTGAGGTTTGATGGTACAGAAATTAAATTGCAGAAAGTAAAGGGCGGTAAATAAAGAACCTCCAATGGATGGCTCGGCCTTGGCTTGACCTTCCTTTTCTGAGGTTTGATGGTGCAGAAATTAAATTGCAGAAAGTAAAGGGCATAAATAAAGGACCTTCAATGGGTGGCTCGACCTTAGCTTGGCCTTCCCATTTTGGAGTTTGATGATATGAAAATTAAATTGTAGGAAGTAAATGTAGTAAATAAAGAACCTCTAATAGGTGGGTCAGCCTTCCCATTCTGGGGTTTGATGGTATGAAAATTAAATTGCAAAAAGTAAAGTACAAGAGATCTTTACACCACCAAGTGGGGGGAAAGAGCCTATCGCAATTTGAGGTTCAGATCTGTTAAGCGGCAAATGCAGAAAATTGCAATACGAGTACGACATGTGGATACAAAGACAGATAAATCCGACATGGCACAATCGAAGTTCAAATCAATCCATTTAGGCAACGAAATTCTCGAAGATTTTAATGGTTAGGATCGTTACCTGATTTGATGGATTTGATTGCCGAATTCGGATCTCATATCACCTTATGGATCATTGTAACTCATATCACCTTATGGATCAAGATTGCAACTCAAACGACGGAGATCAACTTGTGACTTGTGTTGATTGTTGGAGGAATTAGTGATGGTAACACCTAACTTTAGGCTCCCACCATCTTTAAGATTCTCTCTTGGAAGAGAATTCTCTTTTTTTTTTCTTTCTCTTTCATTTTTCTTCAATCTCTTAAGACTCTCTCAAACATCCAAAATTTTCTCTCTCCCAAAAATCTCCCCTTCAAGCTCACTTCTTCCTCCTTTTATAACCCACTCATCTATTTTCCATTCTAATTTTTCCACTAACTCTTGTTCATCTCATTTTCCCTTCTCTATTCCCATCTTCTCTTATCCATCTCCTCTTCCCCATCTTCCCTTTTCCATCTCCTCTTCTCCATCTTCCCTTCTTTATTCTAATTTATCCACTAACTCTTTTTTTTGTTATTTACAAAATAATCTCTCAAGTGTTAGGTATTTACACTCTAGTTCCTGAGATTTTAAATATTTACAATTCAGTCCCTGGAGAAATATTTCTTTAAGTCCAAATCTCCTCACAATTTTCGACACACCTCCCCTATGCTTGGTCGAAATTCACCGCATGTCTAGTTCAATCGCTTGTCAAATTTAAGTTCATTTCTTGCCGCTGAAAATAATGCACAATTCAATTAAACCCCTTTTGCAAAATTGAGTCATTCTGGGTATAATTGGGCCAAGATGAAAATTTGGACTATTAGAGAACAATGTCACAACTCCTAAAAATAAATTGACTCAAATTGAATTTTTTAGGCCTGATTCGAGATTATGCTTGTGAAGGAATACATAACCCCAAATTGGATTTTTCAAATTTGCGATGGCCAACATGAAAAGGGATTTAAAATAAAAATATTGACTATTTTTATGTATTTCTGTGGCCTCAAATGTTATTTTTCCCGAATTTTTAAGTATTTTTTTATTTTTCAAAAAAATACGAAAAATATGAAAAATTATTTTTTGTTCAAAAATTGTTCCCTAGGCTTGGCCAAGGCTTCCAAAGTTGATTTTTTTCCATTTTCTATTTTTTTATTTTCTATGAATTTTCGAAAATAAAAATGCTGAAAAATGCTGAAAAATGAAAAATTATTTTTTGATCAAAATTGATTCTCTAAGCTTGGCCAAGGTCCCCAAAGTTGATTCTTTTTAATTTTATGAATTTTTATGGATTTTTTTTATTTTTTTAAAGAGAAAATATGATTAGAAATCAGGTGTCAACAATATAGTACAGGCGGACTATTGATATTGAAAGCCAGGCAAAGAAAAGAAAAGACATCAGAGAACCAAGAAAATAATTGGTAAGCCAAAAAAGGGCCTGGCCATCCACAAAGAAATTGCTACAGAAAAGGATCGTCCTATATTTGTATAACTCCATGCACCAACAAAGTGAAATGCGGATATTCCAATAGGTCACTGCTAAAAGTCCTACCAAAGGCAACATACGCGTATTCATTCATGCCACATGATCTACCAGTCTGACTAGTCGAAATCGCCACTTATTTGAAGTATTCGACAACATAAGATGTTCTTTAACAAGGCGATTGCATAATCAGTCAGTTCTCCAAGATTTTTGAGTTAAGCACTGTGAGAAAACCATTAATACAGAAGCTAAAGAACTAATCTCTGAAAATACTTTCCACAAGCATCTACAACGCCACATCTCATTCCGGTCTAAGGCCATGCTAGAATCACTTGATCATGACAAGTATGCAGAGACCTAATTAGAAATACCTCGGTTACCTACATTTGGGGGTGACCCAGCTAAGAGAGCCATGCTCTCTCCAACGATCTATGGCCATGGCAAGAAGTGCAGAGTAGCCAGATGCAATGGCAGTAACTGGTTTAGAGGGCACGAAGGGAGGTCCTTTCTAACTTGATTGTTTCAAGCATCATCATCTATAAAGCCTTGATTGAGTAAATTTTATATGATCGTTTGGGAGTATCAATTGAACGACACATCTCGATCCAAAATTTTCCTTTCGAAACTTATCAAGCGACTATCACGAGATTGTGCGACTATTAGCTTGCAAAACAAGAGCTTTGCTTTACCCTTTATGTTCATCACGTAGGCCTCTAATCCCGAGTTACAATGAGCTCAACCATGGGGGATTAGCATATTGGTTGTGCAACTTTGGAGTATATTTCACACCCAAAAGAAATCCAAAGCCAACCATCAATAAAGAGCAGATAGCACTACCTAGACTAGATGTCAATGATACTCCTGTCTTCATTTGGGTTTTCCATTTTCACCAGGAAAAAATATTACTGTCTTCCCTCCAATGAAACTGGAATTCACTTGGATATTTTCAACGATATGAAAACTCACTTTGCTTAAAATACCTAAGCACAGCCACTCAAACTCTCCGCACCATGTGAACAAAGAAATCAAGGGAGCCCAAACGGAAAAGGAGCGGGAACTTAACCTTGGTTTTGAAATCAACAAGATTAGTGGCCGCCTTATAAGACGCATCCACCACCTGTTTGAATGAAGGCCTGAGACGCAACGACTGGTCGATCCAAACCCCGTTCGCGTAAGACAGCTTGGGCCCGCCTGTGGCGCTGCCATCGGCCAGCACGACGGCGACGAGCTGAGAAGCGAAGGAGTGGAGGTGGTCGGTGGACTTGGCCCTGAGGAAAGAGAGGAGCTGGTCCTGCGTGGGACCCGCGGAGCCGGCGGCGATCAGGCTGAGCACGATGTGGATGGAGAGGGGAGAGAAGACGAGGTTGGAGTCCTTGGCCCGGGTCAAGAGGAGCTGCTTGGAGAGGGAAAGATCGACGTTAGTTTTGGTGGCGATCGATTCCCTCAGGTCCATCTTGTTGGGTGCCGGAGGTGAACGGGATTTGGAGAAAGTTTTTCCCATGAGAAGTAGCCACACTGGTTGCCTAGTAACGAGTACTACTACAGAACTTCTTTATAGAAGTGGGCCTAGACCTGCAAGTTATGCGCTAACTACTGAATTCAAGTTTAAGAGCAAGAAAGATAAGAGACAGGGATCGAATCTCTGCATATTGCGTTGGAGAGAGGCGAAGAGTGACTGCGATTGATGTCCCGCGTGGTAGCACCATCTTGTGCTTCCGAGAATCAGCATACTCAAAAGATGAGCTTAACCGTATATGTTTCTCGAGAGAAAGAGATTCTTCATTGGTCTGTATTCCAGACTCACCAATCACTAACCAACAGGGTTAAGATCAGACCCCACCGAGCCAAACAGCGCTGGAATTATTCTCCATGATCACGAACAAAAACGGGTGGTCGGCCACAAAGTCGACTTTTATTACGACGGAAAAGCGAGAAGCACCTGTCGTCTGAAGATCACCCGAAGCTGCCGCTGCTTCTGTTCCTCCACCGTTGACTTCGAAGAAGCATTTGTGGAATGTATGCAAGACAAAGGGATTCTGTTCCTCCACCGGCTTTACCATCTACATTGAGCCGTGTTCTTTGCGGTCGAAGGGCGATCCCAATCCCAGCTCCTACAGTGCCCCCGAGGCTTCCAACCCTAAGGGTGTTTTCACTCTTTGATCCTGAACTTGCCCATGTCGAATGACCAGTGCCGGAGAAAACCATCTAAAGACCCGCCTTCCCACTGTCTTACAAGGAAGACACGAGACTTTGAAACTGTCGAGGACGCTAATAGGTTGCCTGCTGTTGCTTGTCGTGAAGGGGGCTTTAACGGAGCCGCCATTGAGAGGAAGAAATGTAGAGCCTTTGCAGGAACAAGCAGACTCCGTACCAGTTTCCCTTGAAGGAATGAGCTGGAGGCTCATGATCATAAACAAGAAGACGATTCAGAGAGAATCTGTTGGATGAGACTGCGTAACATAAGTTTTGTGAAATCTCCAATACTATTCCACATTTCAATTTTCTGAGAACTTATGCACAATGTTTTTAGTAATTTAAATAAGTGAAGATTCTTATTAACATGTTTCGTCAGTTCGAGATATCAACAACAAATGAGAGAAGAGTATCGTGAAAGCTACAATAAAAGTTGCACTTCATGTGGTACGGTCAGATCCCGATTAGGAAAATTTTCTAAAAATTCATAAATTTATTGTAATTTTATCAATTCAGTCATAAACCTTTTCTAATTGTGCCAATTCAGGTCTAAATCATTTTTTTGTGCTGATTCAATCTTAAATATTTTGTTTTTATGCCAATTTAGTCATTTAGCCAACTATGCCGGCCGACGTTGACGTGAATGCCAGTCGGTATTGATGTGAATAATTTTTAATAATACTTTAATATTTTTTAATTTTTAATTTTTCTTTTCTCTCATTTTTTCTTTTCCTTTTTTTTTCCTTTTTTTTCTTTCCTTTTTCTTTTCCTTTGTGCTTCCTCCATTTGCAGTAAACTTGTGTTCCCTGCAGCAAATGAAAAAGCTCCTGAACGTGGAGGAAGATGAAGATCCGCCGCCGACGCACCCCATGATCAACCCGACCCCTTTGATGGACTCATCAAAGAGATCATCCACCTCATCCTCAACCACATCGGCAACGACAACCCACTTGCCCGCAAGTCCTTCTCCCTCGCTTGCAAATCCTTCTTCTTCGTGAAGTCCCGCCTGTGCAGGTCCCTGACGGCCCTCTACTCCAACCTCTTCCCTTCAATCCCTCACTGTTACCCTTCATTTCCAGGCTCGATCTCTCGTTATACCCTCGCATTGACAATAGGATGCTCTCTCGCCCCTGGAACTCCACCCTCAGATTCGTAGATCTCTCCCATCTAAGTTCTTCAGCCACATGGGGCTATCGAGCCTAGCTACAAATTGTGTTGGCCTAGTCGAGATCCATATGTTGAACGTGATGAAAGTGATGGTTGCGGCAAATAGTTCTACCCTGGGCAAGGCTGGGCTTCACCATAGTTGGGCAAGGCTGACCTCGCCCAGTACCGATCCCTGCCTGTGGCCGACAGGGGCAAGTTCGCCTGAGGCTTGCTGACCTTAGCCTCTAGTCGGTTGCCACCGACGACGGCTAGGAGAAAGAAGAAAGGAAAAGAAAAAAATTGAAAACAAATTGAAAATTTTAAAATATTATTAAAATTTATCCATGTTAGCGACGACATCAGCGATGCTCGACATCCACGTCAACACGACTAGCCAAAATTGGTCGGATAGGACTAAATTGGCAAAAATGCAAAAGATTAGAACTGAATCAGCACAAAAAAAAGTTTATGACTAAATTGGTACAATTGCAAAAAGTTTAGGACTGAATTGGCAAAAATAAAGGGTTTATGACTAAAATGACAAAACTACAATAGTTTTAGGATTTTTTTTGGCAATTTTCCCTATTTCAATCCTATTATTGTATTGCTACTTAATTAAGAGAAATCAATTTATTATGAAGTACTTGAACATCAAATTATAGAAAGATATAGTTTACAAAACATACAATGCTAAAAAGTGTACAAATATTCGTTGGAAGAGAAAATATTTAAAAATTTGAACTCATAAATATGGTTATTTTATTTAGGATAGAAAAGATCCAATTTTTAAAATTGAAATTCGTGGAAGGTAAAACAATTTAATTCATTTGGGAAATTAATGATTGAGATTGGTCCAATTTATTTCATGATGATAGTATAAACGATGTTGATGTTTATTTGTAAAATAAACAAGAAGTGCGTTTTCATTGTCCCACATATAAAATATGAGAGAGTGCAAAACACTTTATTAGTTAGAAGGCTATTATAAACTTTCAAATAGAGAAATGAAAAAGTGGGCTACACCATACTATACCCGCGTGCTGACGTGCACTTTGCACGCTCACGTAGTCGCCAATAAAAATTGGCTATCAATGATAATTTTTTTATTTTTGAAATTAAAATAATAAATTAATTATTATATCCTAGTGAAATAGTGTGACTATTCACGTAGAAGATGCATTTACTTTTTTTTTTTTGGTTAATTTTCAAATGTTTAAATACTTAATTTTGAATTTCATTTACGACTAATGGTTATAAACAACTCTTACAACTGATGAATAGGTGTGTCCAAAACTGTTACTCGGACATGAAGAGGCATGTCCGAACTCACTATTCCTCAAACATGAAGAGGTGTGTCTGAACACACAGTTATTAAAATAGAAATAGTTATATATGAATTTGCACTTTTCGAAATGAAGAGTTGTGTATTTTCTCTTATACATAAACAATACGATTCTGTTCATTTTTTACTGAAAACTTCGATGTTCATTTAGCCATTGTTTTCGATTGTTTCATTAAAGAGTTTTTGAAGAAATATTAGAATTGTTATCCAATATTTTCATTTTGAGACTCTAATCTATCTTGAAAGATTTTTACCGATGACCATTGGCAATATTGTAAAGCAAATAATTCATTAAAAAAAAGTGTCAACACGTCTTAAAATTTGATTCCATTTGTTTTCACTCTTTGACATATTTTCCCAGCAAATGATAGGATGATAAGATGCATAGACTTATTCACATTACATTTTTGTTTGTCAATATTTATAAAGTAGACTTCTTGCCCCCGTAGAAGTCCATATACATAGAGTTATTCTATATGCATAGACATCCTTTGACCATTTATGAAACTTGAAATTTAAAGTCCTAAATCGATATGCGGGGTTGAATTGATGTTTGGGCGCAATATTTCCATGCAATAACATGATTTGTTCATTTTTGAAATTAGGTTGAATTTCTTGATTTGACCGAAATGTCAACTCTAGTTAATTCAAGAAATGATGCCTAGTTCCTTATAAAATGTAATGAATCTAATTTCTATATGCAAATGTGCAAAAGGATACCTCAAGTGATAACATTGTGTATGACGCTCACTTTAGTGCCAAAATTTTTTTCGAATCACTTAAGTGCTAATTTTTTATTTTGAAAAACAGTTATTATAGTGCCAACTCCGATGAACCTGACCGGAAATCATACGTGGAAATTTTTTATTAATTGACTAATCTTACATGGCTCATCGGAGTTCCTAGTCAGCTTCTAAAGCACAAACATCGTCGTTTAGCCAATTTCGCAAAGTGACTTTCAATGCCATAAGTTGTAAATTATGATTGTTTGAGTGCTAAATTTTTTTTAAAAGTGATCACTTAAGTGCCATAGCTATAAAATATGATCACTTAAGTGCTATAAGTTTAAGACATCTCAGCCACATTGACCAGGCAACGTCGTTTTCTTTGCCCCCATGGAATTGATTTTCTTATTAAAAAAACCATGTCACTTAATTGTTTGAATTAAAAATGACATGTCACTAAATTTTTTTAAATAAAAAATGTCATGTATTTATTTTGGCCGAAATCTCTTGCCATTGGCACTTAAATGATTGTTTTCCTTTGATTTTACACTTAAGTGAGCCGGGAAAAATTTTGACACCAAATTGAGTGCCCTACATAAATATTATCATTTAAGATGTCATTCTACCTATACAAATGCAATTTTAAAAATGCTTATTTCACTTCTTTCTTTCTTTCTTTTTTTTGTCAAGAATCAAGTCCTATCGCAGTCAGGAGTTTTGAATCTCGAATTTTATAATTTTGACCTATCAGCGAAAATTCAGGTGTCATATACTAATACAACAAGAAGGGAATAGAAGAAAAAAGTCTTCAACGCCAACTCAGCAAATATCTATCATTGATCAATTGACTCAGCACAATGAAATTGATAGACGCCCCAAGGACAATTACTTCCCCAAAGAGAAATTTATTTTCTATGGACAGACTTTATTATTTGGCTTAAATTGCAAATGCAATCCTCTGAACTCTTGAGTGGCTTAAGATTTCTCACAATCTTTTGAGCATGAATTAACACAACCTTCGACTTTCTTGGCATCTGCAATGAAAAATACACAAAAACCCATATTATACGGTCCCAAACATTATAACACAATAAAAGGGAAAAAAAAGTCAGGTTTTCTATTTTATTTTATTTTTATCAAGAAGAAAAATGAATGCATTGCTCAAAATGATGCATGAGAAGTACAAGCAAAGCAAATAAAAGCATGGTAATAGCCCAAAATATTGCATAACAAGGCTATATGCAGAAAACAAGGAGGATCAATAGAGCACAAGCATGGTTAATCACAGACTCCGTCCACAAGAATGGATCGGTAAAGCAAAATAATAGACAGCTGATCACTAGATCTTGTATCCTCGTCAGTGATGAGCATACGTTGAAAATTCCTTCTCAAGTAACTACAGCGTTGCCAATTGGCATGCGTGCCTAAGTTTCGGCTTCTTCTACATCATCGTCATATGGAGACAATCAAAATAGGTTGAATGAACACAGATCTAACATTTTGGATAGTAAATTTTCAAGGTTCAGAAAGATCCCAAAGTTCCTGCGATTACCATTGATTTGGATGCAGAGGACTTGTGCACGAGCAAAGTACTCGCACATCAAATTCCCTATAGAATATTTATTAAACTCCTATATCTAGATCGGGAGAGGGCAGTACCCAAATCTAAAATCAGATCGATAAAATTCAAACTCTCATAACTAGAACTAGATTGGAAGAAGAAGGCTTTTAGATTGAGAAAGGAAGAGAAGAAGAAATAAGAAAAGAACAAAATCAAAAGGAAACACAACTGAAATCAAATCCTCCCATGGCTGGAGGTCGAAGAAGACATGGAAAGAGAGAAGTTGCACAGACAAATGTTCTATTTAGAAAGGTGAAGCTTTCGATTTCATACCAGAATGCGAGCCAAGCATTTGGACGCCACACAATCAAGATTGCATTGGCCTTCAAGTGTATCAACCACCGGCGGATCGAGGCAGTTCTTCATGCACCGGTTAATGCAGGCCCTATGTCTTAGGGTTAAAGCACATTTAAACGGGCAAACGAAAGTACAATATCCATGAGAATGCGCCTCAGTGACTACCGCCTGCGATGCCATTGTCGCCACCAGCATCACCAACACAATAGAACTCTTGACATTCATGTTTGATTTGCTTTCAACGAAGTGATGATGCGTAGTAATGCTTGCTGTGTTTTGGGACATGATGATTCTGCTGTTTATATAGATGTGGTGACATTGGAAAATCTTCATGCATCGAATTTGACAGCGTCGAGAAGTTAAGCTTTATCTGTTGATAGTTGTCCTTTTTTTTTATGGGAAGGAAATGAATTGGAGGATATGTTTTTCCCTAATGATCAAGCTATAGAAGAAAGGTAAATCATCAACTTTCAAGATAATATGACAATAAGACTTGAGAAGGTAAATGCTTTATCAATTGATAATTGTCCCTTTTTTGGTCGAAGGAAATTTACTTTGGGAATGTTTGTTCGCTGATAATCAGCCCAGAGGAGAAACATAGATCCTCAACTTCCCAAATGTCGTCCCAATAAGACTTGATAAACCTATCAAGAATGGAGTCCAGGCCGGGATTTTCTTTCCTTATGGGGCTACTACGGCTCCGTATTGTGATCAAATCCCCATTTTGTTTGAAGAGACAAAATTGCCCATAAAAGTCCAATTGAAATTTGAAAAATGGTGGACCTAAATTTATTCTTTTTCCTTGTTTTTCCTCTTCTAGGCAGATTCTCATTGCCGCGGCTCAGAATATAGCGCGTTTTCTTTTTTTTTTGTTTATGTCTTGGTGTTTCCATTCGTAGCAACGTGTAATACTTTGCATTTGGAAGAACTGCTAAAAAAAAAAAAGTCTTCAAATTATTGAATTTGTGCCAATTTGGTCATAAATATTTTAATTGTGCTAATTAAATCCTAATAGTGCCAATTGAGTCGATCTAGCAAATTTTTGGCCGAAAATCGCTAACGTGGACGCCGATCACCCTACGTGGCACAACTAGTGCTAAGTGGACATTTTTAAAATATTTGAATAATCTTGGAATATTTTTATTTTTATGTATTTTCTTTTCAGATCTAGGCCAAGTGACGGTGTTGCGGCCTTCACTCAATGACGCCCACTTGTGGCCGGCCGCCTGCCCTAAGTTCCACAAAGAAAAGTTAAAAATTTTAAAATATATTAAAAAAATTAAGATATAATCAAAAGTGCACATTTCAGAGTTGGCCATGCTATGTAAGATTGTTGGCATCCAATCAGTGTTCCAGCCAAAATTGACTAGATTAGGCCAATTGGTTAAACGTGAAAGTATTTAAATTCAATTGACACGATTTCTAACGAAAAAAATTAGCATAATTAAAAGGTTTAGAACTGAATTGACATAAGTGCAATAAGTTTAAGACTTTTTTTAGTAATTTGCCATTTCTTTATTTTACAATACAAACATTGTTGCAAAATGAAATTTTCAAGAAACCTAATTCTTTCCACATTTATTAGTAAACTTACAGATCAAGAATATCCAAAAGAGAATATAAAAATCCTTTTAACACAATCCAATATTAATAGACTTTTACTGTTGTCATGCATGTAACTACCTAACTCTTTCTTATTAATTGGTTTTTGTATGCACATAATAATGGCATGACAAGATGACACCAAAAAAAATTAATTTAAAGATTTCTCAAAAAAGAAAACTTTAATAAAAAAAAATAGTGAGATTTAGTTTAGTTTTTATTGATAAAAGGATTACTATGATTTGCGGAGTGTCTGCCGAAAATAATATGGTGTCTCATCTACATCATTTTGTTATGTCATGGTTTTTTACTGTATTTTCACGTGCTCAAAACTTCTTACATCTTTTACATAGAAGTGTCTTATCGATGGTAGGAAAAAAACCACCAAGCGTAACATAGAAAATGAAGAGACTCGACATTATTTTTCGAGACTAATCAAATAAAAATAATAAATTTAATAGAAAATTGAGCCTTGAAGTAAGAGTGACGAAAATGGATAGGTTGCTCAATATCATGGTGAAGAAGATGCTAACTTTTATTTTCTAAAGAGCGTTAAGTTTATTTCCTGAAGGAAACTCATAATAAGAAAATGCCCAAATTGAAGGAAGCTGTCCAAGATGTGGAAACCATCGAGGACAATTCTGCGTATCTAATTCACCAAGAATCGAGATATGGCCCAATTAGGGACAGACCTTTCACCAAAGGTTCGACTTTGATTTTTTGTCAAACGAGATCAGTGGCGATCCAGATAGGAATTGAATTGCGTAAGAAGAATTAAGAATAACAGAAATGCAAGAACTGGAAACTCGTAATATATTGAAAAACTGTAAGTACATAGGAAAAATTGTGTTAATAATTGTGGATCCCTCTACAAGTACTACACACTTACCTTTCGTAATCTATTACACATAACCGCATATAAGCATCTAATGCTCTGCATACGGCTACAAGCGGTCACCATTGCCATTGCACAATTTTAAGCCCTGTGAATGCACATCGATCTTGTTTACTGACGATTACAACTGCTTCAGTGCCACTGGACTTAACCTTCAACTGGTATCTTCGGCTTCAATCTGCATCTTCACTTTATCTCACTTTTTTTTTTATTTCTTGCATCTAGCAATTAGTCAAATCATTAGCTATGATGGTTTTAACAACGAATTGATATGAACGTCGACCATTCGCTATCTTGTGTCTATAGTTGTATTTCATGATCATTGGTGAGTATTCCTTTCTTGATAACTTGCCGACAACCATATAAAATTAAACTCTATTCTTGCTCAAATCGACATTATGTCGATTATAAAGACTTGGTCATTTTTTGGTATAAACATATGCCCCTTTTAGATATTTGAAAAGGTATGATTTATTACCTTTGATGATTTGATTGGTCATGAATTAATGATCCCGATGCCTTGAATTCCACAAACTAATGGTTAATTTAATTTGCCTTTCACTCTCAAATTGTAGAAAATTAACATGTCATCATGATTGGATCGGCATGATGTACAAACCATCAATTGTGAATTGTGGTCGACTTGCGAACTGCCACACCCCTTTGAGTAGTATAAATACCTGGTGCAATTTTACTTTTATTTTTCACTTTCCACTGCATCTTCAACATCAGAGCATCTGCATCCAAATTCAATTCGAACCTAAAGCTTCAATTTCTGCACACTTCAAACTCTTTCACTTACGCTTCAATGGCTCCTAAGACTCAAGTTGCCACGTTCCGACCTTCAACATAACTGTCTTGCTTCGACAGACTCAAGAGGGAGACGAAAGCAGGGTTTTTTTCCAATTTAGGTTTTTTAAAAAAAAATATTTACCGATTTAGGTTTTTTAAAAACATACTTACCGATTTGGGTCCCGCGCGGCAGTATTGGTACCGCACAAGGTCCGTGCGGCACTATAAGTGTCGCACAGACTGTTCATCACTGACACACCATTTGGTGTGGTCAGTGATTTGAGCCGTGCGGTAGTCATACTACCGCACGGCTCAAATCACTGACACACCAAATGGTGTGTCAGTGATGAACAGTCTGTGCGACACTTATAGTGCCGCACGGACCTTGTGCGGTACCAATACTGCCGCGCGGGACCCAAATCGGTAAGTATGTTTTTAAAAAACCTAAATCGGTAAATATTTTTTTTAAAAAACCTAAATTGGAAAAAAACCTGCTTTCGTCTCCCTCTTTGAGTCTGTCCGAAGCAAGACAGTTATGTTGAAGGTCGGAACGTGGCAACTTGAGTCTTAGGAGCCATTGAAGCGTAAGTGAAAGAGTTTGAAGTGTGCAGAAATTGAAGCTTTAGGTTCGAATTGAATTTGGATGCAGATGCTCTGATGTTGAAGATGCAGTGGAAAGTGAAAAATAAAAGTAAATTGCACCAGGTATTTATACTACTCAAAGGGGTGTGGCGTTCGCAAGTCGACCACATTCACAATTGATGGTTTGTACATCATGCCGATCCAATCATGATGACATGTTAATTTTCTACAATTTGAGAGTGAAAGGCAAATTAAATTAACCATTAGTTTGTGGAATTCAAGGCATCGGGATCATTAATTCATGACCAATCAAATCATCAAAGGTAATAAATCATACCTTTTTCAAATATCTAAAAGGGGCATATGTTTATACCAAAAAATGACCAAGTCTTTATAATCGACATAATGTCGATTTGAGCAAGAATAGAGTTTAATTTTATATGGTTGTCGGCAAGTTATCAAGAAAGGAATACTCACCAATGATCATGAAATACAACTATAGACACAAGATAGCGAATGGTCGACGTTCATATCAATTCGTTGTTAAAACCATCATAGCTAATGATTTGACTAATTGCTAGATGCAAGAAATAAAAAAAAAGTGAGATAAAGTGAAGATGCAGATTGAAGCCGAAGATACCAGTTGAAGGTTAAGTCCAGTGGCACTGAAGCAGTTGTAATCGTCAGTAAACAAGATCGATGTGCATTCACAGGGCTTAAAATTGTGCAATGGCAATGGTGACCGCTTGTAGCCGTATGCAGAGCATTAGATGCTTATATGCGGTTATGTGTAATAGATTACGAAAGGTAAGTGTGTAGTACTTGTAGAGGATCCACAATTATTAACACAATTTTTCCTATGTACTTACAGTTTTTTCAATATATTACGAGTTTCCAGTTCTTGCATTTCTGTTATTCTTAATTCTTCTTACGCAATTCAATTCCTATCTGGATCGCCACTGATCTCGTTTGACAAAAATCAAAGTCGAACCTTTGGTGAAAGGTCTGTCCCTAATTGGGCCATATCTCGATTCTTGGTGAATTAGATACGCAGAATTGTCCTCGATGGTTTCCACATCTTGGACAGCTTCCTCAATTTGGGCATTTTCTTATTATGAGTTTCCTTCAGGAAATAAACTTAACGCTCTTTAGAAAATAAAAGTTAGCATCTTCTTCACCATTGATATTGAGCAACCTATCCATTTTTCGTCACTCTTACTTCAAGGCTCAATTTTCTATTAAATTTATTATTTTTTATTTGATTAGTCTCGAAAAATAATGTCGAGTCTCTTCATTTTCTATGTTACGCTTGGTGGTTTTTTTTCCTACCATCGATAAGACACTTCTATGTAAAAGATGTAAGAAGTTTTGAGCACGTGAAAATACAGTAAAAAACCATGACATAACAAAATGATGTAGATGAGACACCATATTATTTTCGGCAGACACTCCGCAAATCATAGTAATCCTTTTATCAATAAAAACTAAACTAAATCTCACTATTTTTTTTTTAAAGTTTTCTTTTTTGAGAAATCTTTAAATTAATTTTTTTTGGTGTCATCTTGTCATGCCATTATTATGTGCATACAAAAACCAATTAATAAGAAAGAGTTAGGTAGTTACATGCATGACAACAGTAAAAGTCTATTAATATTGGATTGTGTTAAAAGGATTTTTATATTCTCTTTTGGATATTCTTGATCTGTAAGTTTACTAATAAATGTGGAAAGAATTAGGTTTCTTGAAAATTTCATTTTGCAACAATGTTTGTATTGTAAAATAAAGAAATGGCAAATTACTAAAAAAAGTCTTAAACTTATTGCACTTATGTCATTCAGTTCTAAACCTTTTAATTATGCTAATTTTTTTCGTTAGAAATCGTGTCAATTGAATTTTAAATACTTTCACGTTTAACCAATTGGCCTAATCTAGTCAATTTTGGCTGGAACACTGATGTGGATGCCAACAATCTTACATAGCATGGCCAACTCTGAAATGTGCACTTTTGATTATATCTTAATTTTTTTAATATATTTTTAAAATTTTTAACTTTTCTTTGTGGAACTTAGGGCAGGCCGGCCGGCCACAAGTGGGCCGTCATTGAGTGAAGGCCGCAACACCGTCACTTGGCCTAGATCTGAAAAGAAAATACATAAAAATAAAAATATTCCAAGATTATTCAAATATTTTTAAAAATGTCCACTTAGCACTAGTTGTGCCACGTAGGGTGATCGGCGTCCACGTTAGCGATTTTCGGCCAAAAATTTGCTAGATCGACTCAATTGGCACTATTTAGGATTTAATTAGCACAATTAAAATATTTATGACCAAATTGGCACAAATTCAATAATTTGAAGACTTTTTTTTTTTTAGCAGTTCTTCCAAATGCAAAGTATTACACGTTGCTACGAATGGAAACACCAAGACATAAACAAAAAAAAAGAAACGCGCTATATTCTGAGCCGCGGCAATGAGAATCTGCCTAGAAGAGGAAAAACAAGGAAAAAGAATAAATTTAGGTCCACCATTTTTCAAATTTCAATTGGACTTTTATGGGCAATTTTGTCTCTTCAAACAAAATGGGGGATTTGATCACAATACGGAGCCGTAGTAGCCCCATAAGGAAAGAAAATCCGGCCTGGACTCCATTCTTGATAGGTTTATCAAGTCTTATTGGGACGACATTTGGGAAGTTGAGGATCTATGTTTCTCCTCTGGGCTGATTATCAGCGAACAAACATTCCCAAAGTAAATTTCCTTCGACCAAAAAAGGGACAATTATCAATTGATAAAGCATTTACCTTCTCAAGTCTTATTGTCATATTATCTTGAAAGTTGATGATTTACCTTTCTTCTATAGCTTGATCATTAGGGAAAAACATATCCTCCAATTCATTTCCTTCCATAAAAAAAAAGGACAACTATCAACAGATAAAGCTTTAACTTCTCGACGCTGTCAAATTCGATGCATGAAGATTTTCCCAATGTCACCACATCTATATAAACAGCAGAATCATCATGTCCCAAAACACAGCAAGCATACTACGCATCATCACTTCGTTGAAAGCAAATCAAACATGAATGTCAAGAGTTCTATTGTGTTGGTGATGCTGGTGGCGACAATGGCATCGCAGGCGGTAGTCACTGAGGCGCATTCTCATGGATATTGTACTTTCGTTTGCCCGTTTAAATGTGCTTTAACCCTAAGACATAGGGCCTGCATTAACCGGTGCATGAAGAACTGCCTCGATCCGCCGGTGGTTGATACACTTGAAGGCCAATGCAATCTTGATTGTGTGGCGTCCAAATGCTTTGGCTCGCATTCTGGTATGAAATCGAAAGCTTCACCTTTCTAAATAGAACATTTGTCTGTGCAACTTCTCTCTTTCCATGTCTTCTTCGACCTCCAGCCATGGGGAGGATTTGATTTCAGTTGTGTTTCCTTTTGATTTTGTTCTTTTCTTATTTCTTCTTCTCTTCCTTTCTCAATCTAAAAGCCTTCTTCTTCCAATCTAGTTCTAGTTATGAGAGTTTGAATTTTATCGATCTGATTTTAGATTTGGGTACTGCCCTCTCCCGATCTAGATATAGGAGTTTAATAAATTCTATAGGGAATTTGATGTGCGAGTACTTTGCTCGTGCACAAGTCCTCTGCATCCAATTCAATGGTAATCGCAGGAACTTTGGGATCTTTCTGAACCTTGAAAATTTACTATCCAAAATGTTAGATCTGTGTTCATTCAACCTATTTTGATTGTCTCCATATGACGATGATGTAGAAGAAGCCGAACTTAGGCACGCATGCCAATTGGCAACGCTGTAGTTACTTGAGAAGGAATTTTCAACGTATGCTCATCACTGACGAGGATACAAGATCTAGTGATCAGCTGTCTATTATTTTGCTTTACCGATCCATTCTTGTGGACGGAGTCTGTGATTAACCATGCTTGTGCTCTATTGATCCTCCTTGTTTTCTGCATATAGCCTTGTTATGCAATATTTTGGGCTATTACCATGCTTTTATTTGCTTTGCTTGTACTTCTCATGCATCATTTTGAGCAATGCATTCATTTTTCTTCTTGATAAAAATAAAATAAAATAGAAAACCTGACTTTTTTTTTCCCTTTTATTGTGTTATAATGTTTGGGACCGTATAATATGGGTTTTTGTGTATTTTTTCATTGTCAGATGCCAAGAAAGTCGAAGGTTGTGTTAATTCATGCTCAAAAGATTGTGAGAAATCTTAAGCCACTCAAGAGTTCAGAGGATTGCATTTGCAATTTAAGCCAAATAATAAAGTCTGTCCATAGAAAATAAATTTCTCTTTGGGGAAGTAATTGTCCTTGGGGCGTCTATCAATTTCATTGTGCTGAGTCAATTGATCAATGATAGATATTTGCTGAGTTGGCGTTGAAGACTTTTTTCTTCTATTCCCTTCTTGTTGTATTAGTATATGACACCTGAATTTTCGCTGATAGGTCAAAATTATAAAATTCGAGATTCAAAACTCCTGACTGCGATAGGACTTGATTCTTGACCAAAAAAAGAAAGAAAGAAAGAAGTGAAATAAGCATTTTTAAATTGCATTTGTATAGGTAGAATGACATCTTAAATGATAATATTTATGTAGGGCACTCAATTTGGTGTCAAAATTTTTTCCCGGCTCACTTAAGTGTAAATCAAAGGAAAACAATCATTTAAGTGCCAATGGCAAGAGATTTCGGCCAAAATAAATACATGACATTTTTTATTTAAAAAATTTAGTGACATGTCATTTTTAATTCAAACAATTAAGTGACATGGTTTTTTTAATAAGAAAATCAATTCCATGGGGGCAAAGAAAACGACGTTGCCTGGTCAATGTGGCTGAGATGTCTTAAACTTATAGCACTTAAGTGATCATATTTTATAGCTATGGCACTTAAGTGATCACTTTTAAAAAAAATTTAGCACTCAAACAATCATAATTTACAACTTATGGCATTGAAAGTCACTTTGCGAAATTGGCTAAACGACGATGTTTGTGCTTTAGAAGCTGACTAGGAACTCCGATGAGCCATGTAAGATTAGTCAATTAATAAAAAATTTCCACGTATGATTTCCGGTCAGGTTCATCGGAGTTGGCACTATAATAACTGTTTTTTCAAAATAAAAAATTAGCACTTAAGTGATTCGAAAAAATTTTGGCACTAAAGTGAGCGTCATACACAATGTTATCACTTGAGGTATCCTTTTGCACATTTGCATATAGAAATTAGATTCATTACATTTTATAAGGAACTAGGCATCATTTCTTGAATTAACTAGAGTTGACATTTCGGTCAAATCAAGAATTCAACCTAATTTCAAAAATGAACAAATCATGTTATTGCATGGAAATATTGCGCCAAACATCAATTCAACCCCGCATATCGATTTAGGACTTTAAATTTCAAGTTTTCATAAAATGGTCAAAGGATGTCTATGCATATAGAATAACTCTATGTATATGGACTTCTACGGGGGCAAGAAGTCTACTTTATAAATATTGACAAACAAAAATGTAATGTGAATAAGTCTATGCATCTTATCATCCTATCATTTGCTGGGAAAATATGTCAAAGAGTGAAAACAAATGGAATCAAATTTTAAGACGTGTTGACACTTTTTTTAATGAATTATTTGCTTTACAATATTGCCAATGGTCATCGGTAAAAATCTTTCAAGATAGATTAGAGTCTCAAATGAAAATATTGGATAACAATTCTAATATTTCTTCAAAAACTCTTTAATGAAACAATCGAAAACAATGGCTAAATGAACATCGAAGTTTTCAGTAAAAAATGAACAGAATCGTATTGTTTATGTATAAGAGAAAATACACAACTCTTCATTTCGAAAAGTGCAAATTCATATATAACTATTTCTATTTTAATAACTGTGTGTTCAGACACACCTCTTCATGTTTGAGGAATAGTGAGTTCGGACATGCCTCTTCATGTCCGAGTAACAGTTTTGGACACACCTATTCATCAGTTGTAAGAGTTGTTTATAACCATTAGTCGTAAATGAAATTCAAAATTAAGTATTTAAACATTTGAAAATTAACCAAAAAAAAAAAGTAATGCATCTTCTACGTGAATAGTCACACTATTTCACTAGGATATAATAATTAATTATTATTTTAATTTCAAAAATAAAAAATTATCATTGATAGCCAATTTTTATTGGCGACTACGTGAGCGTGCAAAGTGCACGTCAGCACGCGGGTATAGTATGGTGTAGCCCACTTTTTCATTTCTCTATTTGAAAGTTTATAATAGCCTTCTAACTAATAAAGTGTTTTGCACTCTCTCATATTTTATATGTGGGACAATGAAAACGCACTTCTTGTTTATTTTACAAATAAACATCAACATCGTTTATACTATCATCATGAAATAAATTGGACCAATCTCAATCATTAATTTCCCAAATGAATTAAATTGTTTTACCTTCCACGAATTTCAATTTTAAAAATTGGATCTTTTCTATCCTAAATAAAATAACCATATTTATGAGTTCAAATTTTTAAATATTTTCTCTTCCAACGAATATTTGTACACTTTTTAGCATTGTATGTTTTGTAAACTATATCTTTCTATAATTTGATGTTCAAGTACTTCATAATAAATTGATTTCTCTTAATTAAGTAGCAATACAATAATAGGATTGAAATAGGGAAAATTGCCAAAAAAAAATCCTAAAACTATTGTAGTTTTGTCATTTTAGTCATAAACCCTTTATTTTTGCCAATTCAGTCCTAAACTTTTTGCAATTGTACCAATTTAGTCATAAACTTTTTTTTTGTGCTGATTCAGTTCTAATCTTTTGCATTTTTGCCATTTAGTCCTATCCGACCAATTTTGGCTAGTCGTGTTGACGTGGATGTCGAGCATCGCTGATGTCGTCGCTAACATGGATAAATTTTAATAATATTTTAAAATTTTCAATTTGTTTTCAATTTTTTTCTTTTCCTTTCTTCTTTCTCCTAGCCGTCGTCGGTGGCAACCGACTAGAGGCTAAGGTCAGCAAGCCTCAGGCGAACTTGCCCTGTCGGCCACAGGCAGGGATCGGTACTGGGCGAGGTCAGCCTTGCCCAACTATGGTGAAGCCCAGCCTTGCCCAGGGTAGAACTATTTGCCGCAACCATCACTTTCATCACGTTCAACATATGGATCTCGACTAGGCCAACACAATTTGTAGCTAGGCTCGATAGCCCCATGTGGCTGAAGAACTTAGATGGGAGAGATCTACGAATCTGAGGGTGGAGTTCCAGGGGCGAGAGAGCATCCTATTGTCAATGCGAGGGTATAACGAGAGATCGAGCCTGGAAATGAAGGGTAACAGTGAGGGATTGAAGGGAAGAGGTTGGAGTAGAGGGCCGTCAGGGACCTGCACAGGCGGGACTTCACGAAGAGAAGGATTTGCAAGCGAGGGAGAAGGACTTGCGGGCAAGTGGGTTGTCGTTGCCGATGTGGTTGAGGATGAGGTGGATGATCTCTTTGATGAGTCCTCAAAGGGGTCGGGTTGATCATGGGGTGCGTCGGCGGCGGATCTTCATCTTCCTCCACGTTCAGGAGCTTTTTCATTTGCTGCAGGGAACACAAGTTTACTGCAAATGGAGGAAGCACAAAGGAAAAGAAAAAGGAAAGAAAAAAAAGGAAAAAAAAAGGAAAAGAAAAAATGAGAGAAAAGAAAAATTAAAATTAAAAAATATTAAAGTATTATTAAAAATTATTCACATCAATACCGACTGGCATTCACGTCAACGTCGGCCGGCATAGTTGGCTT
>JAGVVM010006918.1:0-28051 GCA_019149425.1 Psidium friedrichsthalianum
ATAGGTCAGAAGTTTGGACTGCAGACTTTTCTTTATTTTGGTCATCTTCCTCTACAACATCCACACAATTTTTCAGGTCATCTTTAAGAGTATATAGAATATCGACCTTTACAAAGCTTTCCACTCTTTCCTTGAAAATGTGACTTAAAGACTTTATGCCACAATAAGTGTAAGACTGTTCTTGTAGTAGAGTCCTTTTGGAGACAACCTTTTTTTACTGGTATAAGCTACGTAAATTTCGTTGGGATTTGTTACACAATCTGTACAATCCATTGGACATATGTTGCAGCATCCAACTTTATTTGAATTATAGAACATAAAACCACACTGCTATTTAATTTCAAAAGAGTAACCACACATGTTCAAACATGATACATAAACTACGTTGCCGTTTAAAAGAAGGTATATAGAAATAGTGTTTTTTACATCAAGGAAACCTACGACTCTAGGATCAAGATGACATCTCCCATGACCTCAACTTCTGCTTAATGTTGTTATCTCCACTATGAGTTGCGATTCAATCCTGATTTGGCTTCCTCTGATTTATAAGACCCTGTTATGGTATAATGCAACAGATTAGTCTAATCGCTATCTGAGCCACCAAGAGCTAGATGTGGACTTTAAGATAGATTGTATTCACAAACCATGTTCAAAGAATCATATACTTATGTTCAATGTTTAGATAGCCAATTTTTATATTTAGTGCAGTTCTTTTTAATGTTACCTGTCTTCTTATAAAAAATAGGCAGTCACTATCCTTCTTAAAGGATGCCTTCTTTGACTCAAGTATATATGGACCAAGTGTAGGGTGAGTAACCTTCATGAGTACGAGATTTAGGGCCCCTTTGCCTTCCTATTACTAGAACTGTAAGCACTTAGGGCTAGTGCTCTCCATCATTTTTCAATTTTTCTTTTTTCTGCTGCTACTCACTGTTAAATATCAAATCATGTCGCAGAGTGACCACGTCTCGGGGATCCTGTGTGTTGAAACTGTCTTGATCATCCCAAACCAGGGAATGTGTTCAGGGGTTTTGTGGTAACAATCCACGGTCTCAGGATAACTATCCTAAATTTCATTTAGTGCAAATCTAGCATTAAAGGGGTCAAGATATAATCCTAATAACACGCTTCTACACCCGTATAATTCAATATTAAAAAGTAGCTGGACAAGTGTCCCACCCTCAGCATTCAAGAACTCGTTACCTGGCTTCCAGGCCTTCCCCATTCCCTGGCAGTGGCAGTCAGTTTGGCAAGCTGCTCTTTAAATGTTCCTGTATGGATAGCTATCATTGATAGCAGCAATCTTGTTTTGCTCTTTCCCATGCGGCAAAGTGCCTTTTTTTGTCAGGCGCAGTGCTGCTTTCAACTACTCAGCAGGCTTATTTCATAATGAGCAATATGAACTCAGCCAGTTCCATTACAAATAGAAAGTCCTCCTTTCATTTCTGAATTTGAACCAATTCAGCCCTTTTATGGTACATAGATTGTCATTCACAGAAAATGTGACTGAAAAAACCACAGCAATACTTACCATTAAGCATTATGTGAAGCACTGTGCAACTTTAAATCCTTAAAGGTACTAACATTTCAAGAGTCACACACATCATCATATAAGTACCTTTGGGCAAATACATAACATGCAATTGCAAACTCCCTACATAATATGACCGATAAGAATAATATTTCCTTTCCGTGAATCACCACCTTTGGGTGTATAATCACTAGAATCAATGGGGGGAGTCATTTCCGGCAAGGGGTCAGGATGTTGTTTATGACGGATCCCTCCATGACCCTCACGGCGCCAGATAGCAACCAATTTCATTTGGGATTTGAGATCATATATCAAACAGTCAGAGCATCCCAACCACAATACTAGATTGATATTTCTCAAATTCAACTAAGCATTACCCCTTTTGGCTCGATACGAAGAACTCAATCAAATCTTGAACTCTCACAACTAGGGATATGATCTCACATTTTACGCGTATGGTGTGATTTTAAACTTGAATGATAGGACAATTGTCTTAAAATCCCACCAGTGCCAAATAGCATTGCTTCATGTATTTATGGGTTTTCCACTTGTGTCTGATCAATTAATGCTCTACACATTCCTTATGTGGTATCAGCAGGTTGAGCCACCTCATTATTCCCAAAACCTATGAAAATAATTTAAATACAATGAAGAAACATGACAAAATTATCCCTAATTAGGGTTACTTGCAACAAGGATTTTTTCGAATCTTCAAAGACTTTAAAGGTTCAAAAAGATTTGGAAAATGAATATCACAATGTATGAGAATTTTCAATATGAGCCCCAACGGTGAAAAATCATCTAATCGAGCTGGCAACGCCGCGCCTCATGGCCGCCAGAAGACTGGTGCGTGATGGGCTCAGGTGGGCGGCGGCCGTGCCATCAGTGGGCCGTCAACGTTGACTGTTGTCGGTTACGGCCAACCGTGTGACCGGTTAATAGTTTGACCAGGTCCGGGTTTAATACACTCGGTCAAATCAGGTCGGTCCTGGTTTGAGCCCAGGTCAAAAACCGGTCGGGTCAACCCGGTTGATTGTCGCAAGAGGAGGGGGGGTTACGTCATTGCCACATAGTACCGTACGCGGTGCCACGTGGCACTGCTGTGATTGCGCGTGCGGTGGCGACTGGGTGACCGCCAATAATGATGTCACTTTGACACTTTAATGTGTCTAGCGCGTAGTGATCCCACGCGCTATTGCGTGGGCGCATGAGTCCCACAGACGCTGTCTCGGCTCTGGTCCGTTCCCAGCCGGCGGCGCGCCTCCTCTAGCCCGCCAATGACCCCACTTTTGATGTCTCGATGATACGATCCTAGTATGCTTTCAAAATTAAATTTCAACATGCCAAAGTCACGAAATTAGTCGGAACAAATAACATGTTACAACTGAGTTATGGCGTGCTCTGATACCAACTGTTGGTTCCGTCGGATGGCCGTCTGTCATTCCACCCGTCACCTAGACTCCCTAGAATTGCATTAGTCGGGTTTTACAATGAAACAAGCCAAGGAATCAGGCTTGGCGTACCTGTTTCGTGTATCCATGTTTGTACGTGTGGAAAACTAAAGACACGGCTCGGATTTCTTTCCCCCTTATCGCCCTTAGGATGCCGGCATTAATGGTAACCATCTCTTCTTACACTCTCTCTCTCACAAGCCTTATGGAGAGGAAGGAGGGTGTAGAGCGGCCAAGCTAGGTTAGGGGGGAGTTCAAGCCTTATATAGAGTTCCGGCTGGGCCTTCCATCACGGACCGGGCTGAACTTGGCCCAACAATCGGCCGCATATTCTGTAGCTCCATTAAAGCCTTAAATCCTTTTTTTTTTTAAACCAATTCCATAGACGATAAATTAATCCGTAAAACGTCATTTATAATTTCAATAAGGGTCAACAAGTCCACATTTTTTTAGGAAAACTCTACTGCCGGCCATCTATTACCGGCTATTACCTACTGACAGTAATTTCGATTACCGGAATGCCATTCATTAATCACTAAAAATGCTCAGCCCATCACATTGCAATTACAAGGCAATAAGGTGGAAAATTTATGCTAACTGAACATGATTTCGGATTCTGTTGACATCCAACACTTTATCTGCTCTTCTTGGTCATTCCTCGCCGAAAATCAGGGCGAGACATACAATAACCCAAAACAAGAACATTGAAATTGGATTCCTATGCTGAGAACAAAATGAGGCAAGTGACTCACACTAAACGCATTTAAGAACTGATGAAAACATGGGACACTTCTCTTTTACACCATTGAGTCCTTTTGTCGAACACTTTACCTCCATACAAAATTCTGGAGTTTTGTTAAAAATTCGAAGTTACGTCCTCGTCTAATATCAGAAATAAATCGTGTTAAGTCACAATCCCCAAAAATCATTCAGTGGCGCCTTATTTTGATGTGATTAGTCCGTGGGCTCATCATCGAACTCGGTCTTCAACACTCAACAAAAACAAGGCAAAAAAGATAATAATAAAAATAAAGATTACCTGGTCAATAGATTAAAACGGAGGCTAGTATCGGAGAAGAAGAACTGGAAGCCAGCTTCGTATCCTTCGTGATCTCATTCAGATCAGTTGTTTACTTGCTCTGTTCTGGTGAAAAGTGAGGCCGCAAAGGAGGACTGAGGAGCGAAAAACAGAACAGCATGAAAGGAATGTCTGGTCACCCTTTTCTTCTTTCTTCATGTGCCCCCCCTTCTCAGTTTGTTAGAGTCGAGAAAGAAACCATCAAAGGGAATTTCTTCTCCTCTCTCTCTCCCTCCTTTGACCCAACTTATCGCTGTGATTTATTGGAGACGGCTAGTAAGAGAGAGACTGGAGTCACAATGGATTCCGAGTGACAGCCACCGTTTTCGAAGGCTCTGATCTAAAACCCCCGAAGGATTCGAGTGAAATTTTGAAAAGAAGATGGGTTTCTTTTCAATTCAATCCAACTCAATCTTGACGATGTTCCCCATCAGATTTGCTCTAGTGCACTTTTGTTTCGCACCCTCACGCAAAGCTTTACGGCCAAAGTGTTATCAGATTTTTGCCTCTATCCCTTTTGATGGCTGCATCTACGGGAGTGATCACTTCATGCGAAAGTTACAGAAGGCCGATGAACTTTGAGATTCGATTGTGAATTATTCAATGGTACTTTTGCCCCAATTTTTTTCTCCCTACAATTAGTCGTCAACACATTTGAACCAATGATCATTAAATGATATCATAAGTTTCTACATATCTTTCTTTAAATCAATTATATAATTATTTATTATTGAACCAATTTTCTTAACCCCCGAACCCAGAATAACTGGATGTTTGCGAACCGATCTTTTTTTACAATACAGTTAAAAAAGCGTCAATGTGTTCAATGTGTTTCACATTAGAGCTGTGCGAATAATTATGACTAGCTATGACAGAGATTGATATTTTGAGTCCTTCATGCACTGGTAGGAGTTTGACATGCCCCATTTAGATATGTCTGCCAGTCAACAGAAAAATAATACTAAATTAATTAGACCCCATTTCTTATGTATGAAAAGACAAACTAGAATTAGCTCCGAGTGTGAATTCCACGATAGGACTTTCTGAACAGCTGTAAAGATTTACGCTGTTTTTCAGAAGGTCCTATCGTGTGGAATTCACACTCGGGCTATTCTAGTTGTCTTTTTCATACCAAGAAATGGGGTCTAATTAATTTATTCTTTTTTTTCTGTTGACTGGAGACCATATCTAAATGGGCTATGTCAAACTCCTACCTGCAGGAAGGACTCAAAATAATCAATCTCTGTCATAGCTAGTCATAATTATTCGCACAGCTCTATGTGAAACACGTTGAACACATGACGCATTACTTGTAAGATCGGTTCGCAACATCCATGTATTCTGGTAAGAAAATTTGGTTCAATTAATTAATAATTATATAATTGAAGAAAGATATGTTAGAAACTTAAATGATATCATTTAATGATCATTGGTCAATGTGTTGACGACTAATTTTAGGAGAAAAAAATTTGGGACAAAAGTACCATTGTGGAATAATTCACAATCGCATCTCAAGGTCATCCGCCTCTCTGTAAACTTTCGGCATGAAGAGATCACCTCCGTAGATTTGCCAGCCATCAAAGGATTGAGCAAATCTGATAACACTTTTGGCCGTGCATAAGCTTTGGTGAGGGTGAGAACAAAGGGCATAGAGCAATCTGATGGGGAAAATTCGCTCAAGATTGAGTTGGGATTTGAATTGGGAAAAGAAACCATCTTCTTTTCAATGTCACTCGAATCCTTCGGTGGTTTTATTCAGAGCTTCGAAACGGTGGCTGTCACTCGAATCCTTTACTCCAGTCCTCTCTCTCTACTAGCCGTCCCCATAATACAGGCGATAAGTTGGGTTCAAAGAGGAGAGAAGAGAGGAGAAAAATTCCCTCTTGATGGTTTTCATTCTCGACTCTAAACAAACTGAGGAGGGGGGCACATGAAGAAAGAAGAAAAGGGTGACCAGCCTTCCTTCATTCTGTTCTGTGTTTTCGCTCTCTCAGTCCTCCTTTGTCGCCTCGACTTTTCACCAGAACAGAGCAAGTAAACAACTGATCGTGAATGAGATCACGAAGGATACGAAGCTGGTCCAGTTCTTCTTCTCCGATCCTAGCTCCGTTTTCCATCTATTGACCAGGGTAATCTTATTTATTATTATTATTATTCTTTTTTGCTCTGTTTTGTGGAGTTTTGAAGACCGAGTTCGATGATTGAGAGCCCACGGACTAATCACAGCAAATAAAGGCTGCTACTGAATGATATTTTGGAGGGATTGTGACCTTAACCGGATTTCATTTGATATTAGACGCCGACGTAACTTCGAATTTTTTTAACAAACTCAGAATTTTTGTATGGAGGTAAAGTGTTCGACAACTGACTCAATGGTGTAACCGAGAAGTGTCCATGTTTTCATCAGTTCTTAAATGCGTTTAGTGTGAGTCACTTGCCTCATTTGTTCTCTAGCATAGGAATCCAATTCAATTTCTTGGTTTTGGGTTCGTGTATGTCTCCGCCCTGATTTTCGGCGAGGAATTGCCCAAGACAGATCAGATAATGTGGATATCCAACAGAATCGAAATCATGTTCCAGTTTAGCATAATTTTCCACCTTATGCCTTGTAATTGCAACTGTGATGGCTGGATTAGTTGATTAATGAATGCATTGGGGGGGGGGGGGGTAATCACAAATTCTGTCAGTATGTAATAGCCGGAATAGATGGCCGGCATGTTAGAGTTTTTTCCTAATGTGGCTCGCCTTAATTGAAATTGTAATTGACGTTTTACGGTATTAATTTACCGTCTATGGAATTGGTTTAATAAAAAAAGGATTTAAGGTTTCTTAATGGGCCGAATATGGGCCTGGCTAGTGTGGGCCGAGTTCGGCCCGGCCCGTGATGGAAGGCCCACCGAACTTCTATATAAGGCTAGGACCCCCCCTAACCTAGCTTTTTGCCATTTTACTCCCTCTTCCTCTCATAAGGCTTGAGAGAGAGAGAGAGAAGAGAGATGGTTCCATTAATGCCGGGCATCCTAGGGGCATAGGGGGAGGAGTCCGAGCTCGTGTCGTCAGTTTTCCCGCCGTACGACCATGGATGCGAAATCAGGTACGCAAGCCCGATTCCTTGCTTATTTAGTTGTTAAACCGACTACGGCGATCCTAGGGTGTCGTAGGTGACGACGAACGGCCGATCCGACGGCCAACAGCTGGTATCAGAGCCGCCGTAGCTCGGTTTTTAGCACGTACTGGTTTCTGCCTGATTTCGTGACTTTTGGCATGTTGAAATTTAATTTTGAAAGCATATTTGGGATCGTCTCGTCGAGACGATCAAAACGGTGGGTCGCGGCGGCCAGAAGGAGGCCGCGCGCCAGGCGAAGGAAGCAGCCGCGGCGGCGCGTGGGACTCACGCCCCGCACATAGCGCGTGGGTCCACGCGCCCGACACATTAATGTGTCGGTGACGTCATTATTGACGTCACCCAGTCGCCACTGCACGCGCCAATCATAGAGTGCCACGTGGCACCGGCGTACGGCTGCCATGTTGCAATGACGTCATTGGCCAACAACCGGGTTGACCCGACTCGGTTTGACCGGGTCAACCCGACCCGAACTGTTTGACCGGTCAACCACCTGGTCAACTGTTAACCGGTCAACGTTGACCGTTAACCGTTAACGTTCAACGTTGACGGCATTGACGGCACGGCCGCCGCACACATGAGCCGCCCGCGCCGTCTTTCTGGCGGCGCGTGAGGCGCGGTGCACTCCGATTGGGTGATTTTTTCACCGTTGTGCTCGTATGGAAATTTCTACACTGTGGTATATTCATTTTAATTTTTTGAGCCTTTAAAGTCTTGAAAAATGCGAAAAACCCTTGTGCAAGTATATTAAATCAGGGTAATTTTGTCATTTTTATTTTATTTAATTATTTCCATACGTTTTTGGAATAATAAGGTTGGCTCACTTATTGAATACCACATAAGGAATGTGTAGAGCATTATTGAGCACTGACACAGTGAAACCCACAAATGCATGAAGCAATGCTATTGGCACTGGTTGTGATTTTAATGACAATTGCCCATGTCATCAAGTTTAAAATCACACCATATGGTAAATGTGAGGCACGATATCCCTGGTGTGAGAGAGTTTCAAAGATTTGATTGAGTTGTGACCGCCAAAGTGGCACGCTTAGTTGAATTTGAGAAATATCAGTCTCGCATTGTGGTGGGATGTCTCCTGTTCTGATACATGATCATACTCCCAAAGGAGGTGATTGTGCGTCAGGTCATGGAGGGATGCATGAACAACATATGACTGGGAAGTGACTGATTCTAGTGATTCATACACCCAAAGGTGGTGATTCACGAAAATTGAAATATATTCTCATGGTCGTTGTCATGTAGGGAGTTTGCAATTGCATGTCATGTATTCTGCCCAAAGGTGATTATATGATGATGTGTGTGACTCTCTGAGATGTGTACTTTTAAGGATTTAAAGTTACACAGTGCTCACATGATGCTAATGGTAAGTATTGCTTGTTTTTTCAGTCACCTTTTCTGTGAATGGCAACTCCATTACCATAGAGGTTCTGAATGGTTCAAACTTCAAGAAATGAAGGAGGACTTTCTGTTTGCAATGGAACTGGCTGATGTTCATGTTGCTCTTTATGAAGACAAGCCTGCTGACCTAGTTGAGAGCAGCACGTGCCTGAAAAGGCGCATTTTGCCGCCTGGGAAAAGAGCAACAGGATCTGCTTGCTGTCAATGAAGCGATCCATACAGAACATTTAAAGAGCAGCCTGCCAACTGACTGCACCGCCAAAGGAATGTTGGAAGCCCTGGAAGCAGGTACCGAGTATTCGAATGTTGAGATTGGAAAACTTGTCTAGGTACTTTTTAATATGAAGTATATAGGTATAGGAGGTGTTAGGGACTATATCATGAGAATGCTGGATTTGCAAACAAAATTAAAAGTTTTAGGTATAGTAATCACTGATACCGTGATGGTACATCAAGTCTTGAACACCATTCCTCCTGAGTTTGGGATGATCGAGATCAATTTCAACACACAGGATGAAACTTGGTCTATAAATGATTTGATATCCAAGGTAGTGGTAGAAGAAGAGAAATGGAAAAAGGATAGAGGGCACTATGCCCTAGTTGCTTCCAGTTCTAATAATAGAAAAGGCAAGGGACTTAAATCTCATACTCATAAAGGTACTCACCGCACCACTGGTCCATCTGATAATTTGGGTCAAAAGAAGGCATTCTTTAAGAAGGATAGTGACTGTTGTTTCTTCTATAAGAAAAGGGGTCATATGAAGAAGGATTATACTAAATATAAGAATTGACTATTTAAACATGAGTATACATGTAATGATTCTTTAGCACTGATTTGTGAATCCAATCTATCTGAAGCCTCATCCAGTTCTTAGTGGCTAGATAGCGGTGCAACTAATCATGTTGCATTAACCATACATGGGTTCACAAATCAGAGGAAGCCAAATTAGGATGAATCGAAGCTCATAGTAGGAGATAATAACAAAGCTGACATTGAATTCGTGGGAGATGTCATTTTGATCATAGAATTTGGGTTTCATCTGATGTTGAAAAACACTTTCTATGTACCTTCCTTTAGACGGAACTTAGTTTCTATATTATGTTTGGACATGTGTGGTTACTCTTTTGAAATAAAGAACAGTGTGGTTTCTATATTCTACAATTCAAATAAGTTTGGGTGCTGCAACATGTCTAATGGATTGTATAGATTGTGTTTGACTCCCAACAACATATATAGCTTGTATAGCCGAAAGAGTTATCTCTAAGAGGACTTTACCTAAAGAACAGTCTTACACGTTATAGCATAAGCGTCTTGGTCACATTTTCAAGGAAAGAGTAGAAAGGCTTGTAAAGGCCAATATTCTATCTACTCTTAAAGATGATTTAGAAACTTGTATAGACTGTTGTAGAGGCAAGATGACCAAAATAAAGAAAAAGTCTGCAGTTCGAACTTTTGATCTATTGGAGATCGTACACACTGATATAAGTAGACCATATACTCCGACATTATGTAGAAATTATTATTTCATCACTTTCATTGATGACTATTTTTGATATAGTTATCTGTACTTGATTAAAGAAAAGTCTGAGTCTCTTGATAAATTCAACATATTTCAGACTGAAGTCGAGAAACAGGTGAGAAAAGTCATTAAAGTTGTCAGATCTGACCGTGGTGGTGAGTATTATGGCAGACATGGCGATGCTGGACAGCTTAAAGGGCTATTTGCCAAATACTTAGAAGATTCTTGGATAGTAGCTCAGTTCACTATACTTAGGAGCCCTGAACAGAATGGTATGGCCGAAAGGGGAAATCGTATCTTAATGGATATGATGAGGAGTATGATAAGTAGGACCAATCTGCCTAAATTCCTATGGGGTGAAGCTTTAAAGACAACCCTTTATATGTTGAATCGAGTTCCCACTAAGGCCACTCCATTAACTCCTTTTGAGTTATGGACTGGGCGTAAACCTAGCCTAAATCATTTGAAGGTCTAGGATTGTCTTGCAGAAGTGAAGCTGTATAATCTAATCTTGAACAAATTGGATCTCAAGACCACAAGGTGCTACTTCCTGTCCTATCCAAACCATTTCAAGGGATACAGATTTTAAAATCCCAATGGATGCTCAAGGATTGTGGAATCATAAATGGCGAAGTTTCTGGAATATGACATGGCCGAAAAGGGTACCTATTCAGAGACTATTGAAAGTGAAAGTATGACGGGTAATATTGTATCGTTTTCTCTCCCAACACAGACTGCTATGGAGCCTCCCATACCGGCGACTGTGCCTGTTGAGCTTCAGGATCCTATGATTGAAACTATTCCTGATGAAGTAAATCAAGCCCTACAGCCGCAGGATCAAGCTGAGGAAATTCCACTAAGGAGGTCTGTTAGACAAAGACGATCAGCCATCCCACCGGACTATATAATCTATTTGGGAGAATAGGACTATGACATAGGTTGCATAGTTGATCCAATTACCTACAAGGATGCTGTTTCCTGTGCACAATCAGATCTATGGTTGGATGCGATGAAAGATGAGATGTAATCTATGAGACATAATGGTGTTTGGGAGCTTGTCAAGTTGCCTGAAGGTCATAGGCCAATCGGCTGCAAATGAGTTTATAAGACGAAAAGGGATCCCAAAGGAAAGGTAGAAAAGTTTAAAGACAGACTGGTAGCTAAAGGTTTCACTCAAAGAGAAGGAGTGGACTATGAATCAACCTTCTTTCCGGTTTCTTCTAAAAATTCTTTCAGAGTGATCATGGCTTTAGTGGCTCATTTTGACATGGAGTTACACTAAATGGACGTTAAAACTACCTTTTTGAATGGAGATCTTGAAGAAGAAGTCTACATGACTCAACCTAAAGGGTTTGGAATTGATGATTCGAGTGACCTTATATGCAGACTGAAGAAATCAATCTATGGCCTCAAACAAGCATCCAAGCAATGGTATTTCAAGTTTCATAGCGTTGTTACTTCATTTAGTTTCGTTGAAAATAAAGTAGATTAGTGTATATACTACAAGGTCAGTGGGAGAAAATATATTTTTCTTGTTCTCTATGTGGATGACATCTTGCTGGCAAGAAGTGATATTGATCTATTGCATGAGACGAAGTGGATGCTATTAGAAAACTTTGACACGAAGGACCGTGGTGAAACGTCTTTTGTCATTGAAATCCATAGAGATCGTTCACGCCATGTTTTGGGTTTATCTCACAGGGCATATATTGATCATATCTTGGAGAGATTCAACATACAAGACTGCAAGCCAGGTATTGCTCCTGTCTGTAAAGGTGATAAGTTGAATCTTTCACAGTGTCCTCAGACAGAGATGGAGAAATCCGAAATGAAGAATGTACCTTACGCCAGTGCACTTGAGAGCATTATGTATGTTCAAGTATGTACGAGGCCAGATATTGCTTTTGCAACAGGACTTCTGGGTAGATACTAGTCAAACCCAGGTTATACTCATTGGGTTGCTGCCAAGAAGGTCCTGAGGTACTTAAAGAGGACAAAGGACTACATAATGACTTACAAGCATATTCATAACTTGTAGCTTGTTGGATACTCGAATTCGGATTTTGCGAGCTGTCAGGACAACAAAAAGTCAACAACAGGATACATATTCATGTTGGCAGGTGGTGCAGTATCATGGCAAAGTGAGAAACCGAAATCTATATCCTCTTCTACCATGCAAGCAGAGTTCATAGCGTGCGTTTCAGCTGCTACTCAGGCAATTTGGCTCCGAAATCTCATTAGGGAGTTGACCGTATTTGATTTTGTTGATAGACCCATACATTTATATTGTGACAATAACTTTACAGTGTTATTTATTAACAACAATAGAGGTTTCAAAGGGTCTAAACATATGGAGGTCAAGTTTCTGACTATAAAGGAATCCGTATAGAAAGGTGACGTTGCAGTGGAGCATATTTCTACAGATGATATGATTGTAGACCCACTGACTAAAGGTCTTCGCCCTTGTATCTTTGAGCGACACATTGCTAATATGGGCTTAGTGGCATCATTGGATGCTGTGATTTAGTGGGAGACATCTTTTTAGTTTGCTCTAATAAAGTTTACATCTATTTTGTTACATTTTATAACATAATGATATGTATTAAAGTATTTGTAGTACTATTGATGTTAAATACATATTCTTGTAAATCTTGAGGCTTGTGTAAACCTCGAGTAATGGCTATGAACATTTGGATGTTAGCCGCGTTTATATGTCTTGTTACACATAAAGCAAAGTTAACTATAAAGTTGAGATGTATACAGGTTCATTAGAACCATATGGATATTCTCTAGTGGCACATCAAGTTTTGTGAGGCATAAGGAGAAAGAATGGTGTCCGACAAGGTGGATAACACATAAAGTGTATCTCTTTTGAGGTGCTATCCAATTGCCACACTACCATATTAAATCCATATCAGTAAAGTTGAGAACATTTATGACCATGGATGGCTCTGTGTCTGCTGACGTAGTTACTGGCATGATCCGGTGTTTAAGACTTTATGGGATCGGATTGGCCATTAAGAATAATCTCTAAACCAATATAAAGGCGCACACTACAGTACAGTTTCAATTAATGCTCGCCTTAATTGAAATTGTAATTGACCGTTTTACGGGATTAATTTACCGTTTACGAAATTGGTTTAATAAAGAATAGATTTAAAGTTTTTTAATGGGCCAAATATGGGCTTGGCTAGTGTGGGCCGACTCCGGCCCAGCTCGCAATGAGAGGGCACAACAAAGATTTCTATAAATGGCTAGGACCCCTCCTTAACCCTAATCCTTTTGTCATTTCTACTCTTTATCTTCTCCGTAAAGTTTAAGAGAGAGAGAGAGAGAGAGAGAGAGAGAGAGAGAGAGAGAGAAGGAGGCGGTCTCATCGATGCCACGCATCCCGAGGACCATAAGGAGGAAGCGTTCGAGCTCGTGTCGTCGGTTTTCATGCGCCGTACGACCATGGATGCAAATCAGGTACGCAAGCCCGATTCATTGGCTATTTAGTTGTTAAAACCCGACTACAGCAATTCTAGGGAGTCTAAGTGACGACGGACGGCCAATCCGACGGCCAACACCGCCATCATCCTCTTCATGGAGTATGCCAACGTGAGGGTCATGGCCAGGGGCAAGCCTTCAGGGATTGCCACCACGACTATCGTGACGGCAGCGGCAACAATTCGGACGACCGCATTCAATATGTCGTCCATACTAGTTTTGCTACCATGGTACTCTTATTTCCGTTCTCATCTTCAGTGTTCCCAGTAAAATATCGGACTAACTGCACAACAAGGACTAGAAAGGCTACAGCAAGGCCTACTTTTCCGATGGAAGAGGTTAGTTTATCTAACCGAGCTTGCAATGGTGTTCTTTCATTTGAATCTCCAGATATGGAGCTCATCATCTCGCCCCATGCAGTGTTCATTCCTACAGACACCACGAGCATCCGAGCATATCCATCAACCACCTTGGTGCCGAAAATAAGAATGGATTCCGCCCGGATGTATTTCAACATGGTCGCTCACTCCTGTCATGCTCGACTCGTCGACTTGCAAGGAATGGCCATCCAAGAATAAACCATCTGCGGGGATCTGGTCGCCAATAGTTAGTGAGACAACGTCCCCGACCACCACGTCAAAATGGAAATCTGTTGAGGTCGGGCGTCTCTCACGACATGGACTTTTATGTTGTTGCTTTTCTTGGATAGCTTGTCAAACTGCGTCTCCTGTCTGAAATTACTGAAAGCGGAGATGGCTATGACCAGGAAGACGGCAACGAATATGCTTCGACCTTCGTACCACCCCTCTTGTACCCCCTGTTCTTTCATGCCGAAGCCAGAGAAAGTCCCGCACAAACTAGTAGCATGAGGATCGTGGTGTCTCTAAATGCGTCTATCACGAAATGCAATAGCCCTTTGGGAGGCGGCTTTTGATAAGTGTCGAAACGAACATATCCCGCCGCATGGCGATACCATGCTCATCTCCACTAATCCCCTATCCTTCTCCATGCAAGACTGGCCGCGATGCCTTCGACTCCACCAAGCCAACAAAGAGTCGCAAGGTCCTTGTTCTTGACCAACTCAACGAGCTTCGTGTGATCGGCACTTGGGACAGATAGAACAGTATCGATCCCTGTCGTCGGGTGATCCAGGCTGATCGACCCAACATCGACGGCAGTGTGGGAATGACCGAACAAGATGTCAGAATCGGTGCAGTTCCTACGGGCCACAATCTTCTGGCCAGGGAGACCATGACCCGGCGGGTGTATATTGCAAAGCAGGCGAAGCGCCATCTCTTCTTTGCTGCGGTGAAGGAGGTCGCGGGGACGGCTAGGAGGAATGAGTGGTAATCAAGAGGAGAATAGGAGCTTCCTGTCATTGTTTTTCTGGTTCTTTCTCCACAGACAAGTGAGCCGTCACTAAGACAGTTTTATAAGCAATTTCCTAGGAGCTGTTTGCTCATTCACTAAACAAAAGCAGCATTTTGAACACCAGAAGTGAAAAAATAATAATAATAAAAATAACAAAACATCGGTCCATGGTCAACCATGAACAAATAAATGGAATCCGGCAGAAGAGACCAACCGTTCCACGAACTTTCTAATGACTTGCAGAAGTGGGAGCCGGGGGTTTGGATGAGATTTGGCAGTTTCCTGGAAAGCTTCCCGTGACCCAACAACGTGTGAAAATTTATTTCCGGCTGTTTTTTTTAATGAGACTTGTCCTGGAAGAGCCGAAAACGAGAGTCCAAGTTCACGCACCCACAGATCGAGCAAAATATGCGCAAATTACTGCAAGTTGGAGTTCAATCTCCGTACTTGCAAGAGGATTCGTGCAATTTGGAATGCATAGGAATAATCAAACCCCTTGACAACTCAACTCTGACTCTCCATTTATTTATCGGAGAATAACTTGTTTGGAAGATATTTTCCTAAATACGATGGTCTGTACTATTTGAAATAACCAGTAAAAAAATATATCTTGATATCAAAAACAATCATGTCTAGATATTTTTATGGACAATGGAAAGTATCTTCGTTCGTTCATTTCGGTAAGCAATAAAACAAGCAATCACTTTTAGAAAAATGTTTTTCAAATCTATTCATTTTTCGGAAAACAAACGAAGACTGGAGTCTCACGAATAGCATGTCGATTCTTGTATTGGTTCATAAGAACTACTAGGTATCCCAAAAGCCTTTAGCAGCCTGCCTTTGCGCCCGACACTACAATATATGAACAACAAAACCCCCTGACTCAAGATTGTCCTATTTTCACCTACCCTCAAATTTTTTGAAAGGGAATCTACCGTAAAAAACCAGTTTCTTGAACTAGGAGAAATCAAACTACTAGAGCTTGTCTCATGTTATTAATCCTATTGCAAGAAGTTTGAGAGAGCAAATTTTCAAATCTCATATCCATGCTTGGACAACTTTTTTGGGCATATTCTTTTATGGAAGATGCTAGCCTGACAATCTGACAGTTACTTCTGACCACATAATTTCTTAATTAATGAGTACTTTATACAAAACACGCAATGATGATGTGTGGATTTACGGTTGAAATTGTACAATCACTAACAGTACTGTCGAAAAAAATGAAGTTTTTACCGTGCATGAATTTTTATTGTGCATAACTTTTTGAGAGGAATCTCATAAAAAAAAAATGAAGTTTCTCTCGTAGTCACGTTCTTCAGAAATACAAGCGCAACGCAGTACACGTTTTAATAAGACTACTTTTCTCCACGATGAGAAAGTTCACCGCAGACAATAATATCTCGAGCGTACTACGTATTCCACGCACCTCATAGACCAGGTGAGACACGAGTTAAAGTTCGAGATAACAGTCCGACCACTAAATTCGTAATCACAGTTCAACCACCCTTCATTTTCCAACCAACTGCGTTTACAATTGAAGTTTCATTTCCAAACCCATGGATAGAAACAATGTTCAAGTTGGTACACGCGACACAATTCATTGGACGAGGACCCAAGGACTAAAGTTCCATGTGCCACATAACTTCCAAGAAATTTCAAATCTATGAAAAGACTTGGTCTGATTTGAAGTATCAATATCACGAACAACATCAGACGAAATCCATTTCAAATCCTTATTTAAAGTTAAATTAACAACTTTAGGCCTTTCTTTGAGTGACAATATCTACTTTGTGCCTTTTGTTTAAAAAGTGATCCCACTTCATTTAGTAGAATTGAGTTCGATGGACATTGTATACTTGGAGAACTATAGTTCGGCAATCATATGCATGCATTCGGTAGTATTTGTTTCAATAAGAGTGGTCAAAATTTGATTGGTAAATTTCGAACCTATATTTTTTTTTTAAAAAAAAAATACGCCCACCAATGTCGTGAGCTAAGCAAATCAAAATCCTAGGACGTCATGAACAAATCAAAATCCTCTTCCTTTGCACATAAAACCTGATGTATATTTGCTTGCTATGGGTGCCAATAGGAAATTTCGTTCTTTGCTTTTTATATAATTAAAAGGGTGGGGAGTGGCGATCTGTGTAGTTATCTCCGTTGGGCTTTGGTCTTGTCCCCTCTATGAAATATTCCTTTGAGTCCTTACCACCCCAATATACATGTAAGTGTATAGGCCAGTCACCAAAGGCCACATCAATATAGCAAATGCCCAAGATACAAGATTATCAAAGATTCGCTTACGACATGCTCGAATTTGCGACTTGATAGAGACCATTTTATCACCAACCAAAGCTTCGCTAACATACAATAAATTTTAAATTTTCTTCTCTATTGAAGAAGAGTCACCATCCTAACTTCGAGTCTATTTGTTTCACGAAAATTGAATGATTTGAAAAAAAATTTTCAAAAATATCGATTGTATTACTTGAAATAATTAGTCAATGAAAATTATTTCCATCATTGACATCAGTTTACATTTAAATTTTTTCGTAAAGGATGAAAATATTTTTCGCCGATTCATTTCTGTTAGCGATATAAATGATCACTTATAGAAAAATATTTTTAAATTATTCATTTTTTGTAAAATAAATGCACGGGATATAAAAAAAAAAGGACTTAAAAAGGTCGGCGGTTGCTTTCCTCCATTACGGGATATAAAAAAAAATTAAAACAAAAGCAAGGACCGATTGAGGGATACAAATATCAATATATATAGGGAAGGAGGACTTAAAAAGAACAGTATGGAACATAGAAAACTGCCCCTCCATAATGCGAATAACTTTCCTCCATTACGTCCTAAGAGAGGCTCTACGCCAATCGATTTACATGCTTCTATCCAGTTGGACCAAGTGGCCCCATGGGTCCACCTTACCGAAAGCAAATGTGGATTGGACTCACGGGTAGGCAGCGTTTCAAAATCTAGACCGGACTGGCTGATTCAATTACGTATCAACCTGGTTTCCGGTCCAATTCATACCATTGTACTGCTGCCGGTCGAACCAGTTAGATCGAATTAATTGGTCCAAGCGGTTTCGATTTGGACAGGCTTTTCTTGGCCAGTTTTACACTTTGTAAAAGGTTCAGGCATTTCAATCCCGTACCGTCTGAAATGTGCTTAAACGACTTTGCCAACTTAGCTGTACGAGACATCTTCGCAATTTCTACAATAAATTATATTAACTAATATAGCTTCGAAAAGTATGTAAAATTATCGGATTGCCCATTTCACCGTCCAACCAATTGAATCGGTTCAATTGCGTTTGGCCTCCACTACAGTTTTTAAAACACAACGTGTTATGGGGGCATAGAATGCTTGCTCACACGATTTGAACACCGCTCAATGCCAAGCGATTATATGTGAAAAAAATAAATCAAAACGATCATTTCAATAATGAGAGACCCGAGCACAGAGATCTGTCTATTTATATATTCATGAAATACCTTGCAAGCTCTATGATTAAGTGTCGGCCTTTAGCATATAAATATATGACCTTAACTCAAAGCGATTTGCATGCGATTCGTAAGATTTGAACAGAGGGGCCTCTAGTTCATAAGCTGAAAATCTCCATATGCCCCAATCAACTACGTTAACCCATAAGGATATAATAACTTCATTTAGTAGAATTGAGTTCGATGGACATTGTATACTTTGGAAAACTATAGTTCGGCAAGCATATGCATGAATTTGGTAGAATTTGTTTCAGTAAGAGTGGTCAAAATTTGATAGGTAAAATTCGAACCTGTTGTGAAATAAACGGTGATCCTTGGAATCAACTCAGAAAATATAAAATCAACTCAAAATCTAATGAGAGAAAGTAAGAGACAAGAGAGAAGTGTGGAGTAAACGTTAACTCTTATTCACTTACCCAACAAGTTTACAAAACCTCTATTTATAGGCTAGAGGATATATGAATGGTTTATGTATATTACTAATGGAGGAGATGAAAAGATGAAGAGGTTACACTAATAATGGGAGAAGTGAAAAGATAGAAGAGGTTACATCAATAATGAAGGAAATGAAAAGGTAGAAGAGGTTACAATAATAATAGAGGAGGTGAAAAGATGATACATCCACATCAATATATTTATAACACTCCCCCTTGGATGTTCATCTTTTATTATACGCTGGGTAGACTGCCTCATTAAAAACCTTGTCAAGAAAAATCCAGTGGGAAAAAAACTTGACAAAGGGAAAAAGAGTACAGTGCGCATAATACTCCCCATTATAATAGTTACTACACGTACGCTGCCTTACTAAAACCTTTGGGCTTCATTTTTCAAAGATGGCTAATTCACTCCCCCTGATTGAAGTAGTCATCCAAGTTGACGCATTCCTATCCCATATACAAGCTTTTCAATGTGGAAGTAGGTAGGGATTTAGTGAACAAATATGCAAGATTGTCACTAGAGTGAATTTGATGAATATCTATTTCACCTTTTTCTTGGAGTTCATGCGAGTAAAAGAGCTTAGGTGAAATATGTTTAGTTTTGTCACTTTCGACAAATCCATCACGCATTTGTGCAATGCAAGCTGCATTATCCTCAAAAAGTATAGTGGGGGCATCATAGATTGAGGATAAACCACATGAACCTTGAATGTGGTGTATCAGAGTTCTTAACCAAACACATTCTTTAGCAGTTTCAAATAGTGCAATAATCTCGGAATGATTTGAGGAAATAGCAATTATACTTTGTTTTACTGACTTCCATAAAACTACCATGCCTCCACAGAGGAACACATAACCAGTTTGCGACTTAGTATTATGAGGATCAGACATATAGCCAACATCTGAATATCTCACCAATGTTAAATCTCTATTTCTTTGGTAAAATAAACCAAGAGCAATAGTCCCTTGGAGGTAACGTAGGATATGTTTAACACCATTCTAATGTCTTCAGGTTGGATTGGCACTATGTCTGGCTAAAACATTTACTAAAAATGCAATATCCGGTCTGGTGCAATTTGCAAGATATAACAGTGCTCCTATGGCGCTAAGATAAGGAACTTCATGTCTTAACCTATCCTCATTTTCCTCTTTAGATATAAATGGGTCTTTGTCCACTTCAAGTGAATGGACCACCATTGGTGTACTGAGAGGATGAGATTTATCCATATAAAATGTTGTCAATATCCTTTTTGTGTAACTAGACTGGTGTAATAAAATTCCTTTTGGGAGGTGCTTGATTTATAGATTGAGACAAAACTTGGTTTGTCCCAAGTCTTTCATTTCAAATTCCTTCTTCTAGCAAGAACGATCTTCTTCGAGCTCTTTTAGTGTTCCAATTATATTCAGGTCATCAACATATACGTATATAATGGCAAAGCCATTTGGTGACCTTTTTATGAACACACAAGAACATACTACATTGTTCATGTATCCTTACTTCATGAGGTAATCACTTAACCGATTGTATCACATGCGACAAGATTGTTTAAGACCATACAATGATCTTTCTAATTTAATATTGTACATGTTGTTATTTTCATTCTTTCCCATCCGGGGATTGGGAATCCTTCAGGGACTTTCATATATATATATATATATATATATATCTCAGTGTCAAGTGACCCGTATAAATATGCAGTCACAACATCCATTAAGTGCATATTTAGATTCATACTTACTACCATATTGATCAAATAACGAAACGTAATATTATTCATTACGAGGAGAATAAGTGACATCAAAGTCTATGCCAGGTTTGTGCGAAAACCCTTCAACAACTAGCCTCGCTTTATATCGTACCACCTCATTCATTTCATCGTATTTTCTTACAAACACCCATTTATATCCAACAGGATAACATCTTTGGGTGTTCGGACAACAAGTCCAAAAACACAACGTTTATTAAGTGAGTCTAGTTCTGCCTTAATTGCCTCCTTCCATTTATTCCAGTCTGAATGCTTCTGGCATTCAAGAATGGATTTTGGTTCTGGATTCAGATTATCTTTTGAGACAGTGAGCGCTACTGAGGAGGTAAAGAAGTCGTCGAAGACAGTTGTAATTCTATCATATCTTACTCCAATATTCATATAATTTACTGCAACTTTTATGTTAACATTAACCAAATCCTCTTCATTTCCTAGATCAATAAGATTTGGCCGTTCCATATTCCCGAGATTGTTATTTGGGGCAGCTGCACTAATTTCACCAGGATTGCTTTCTTCAGGATTAACCTCTACAGGAGGTAGAGGTGGCCACGGGCCGATTTCGGTTTGTTATTTCTTGGAGCCGGCCCCGAACCGCCAAACGGCTATAGAGCCGTTTTTCCTGAATGGCTATATTATAGCCGTTTGGGAACAAACGGCTACTTCACTTTTTGTTCCTTTAATTTATTAAATAATCCTAACTATTATAAATACCCATCTTCACCTTTCATTTTTTCTTCACAATTTCTCTCAAATTCTCTCATTTCTCTCATTTTTTAAATTCTCTCAATTCTCTCAAATTCCCTCAAATTCGCTTAATTTTGTCAGTTTTCTTCCGCTCAATTCTCTTAAAAAATGACAAGTAGAAGAGAAAAGAGCCCGATGGTTCTGGAAGAATCCAATTATTCTCATGATCCTTGTGAGTATGCACATTGGGAAGACGATGACGATGATGACATCAATGTTATTCCTAATGTCGAGCATGTCCCGACGCAAGAAAGTCTGTATCCTGTGACATTCTGGATACCCATATTCGGAATTTATAAATAGAATAGATATATTTCATTAATACGCTCTAGTTAAATCTCATTCGAGCTTGATCAACTCGAGATGACTAACCGAAGGGGAAAGGCTATCTAGGACCTTAAAGTACATGGACCTGATAGGTCGATACGCGTATCTCCTAACAGCCGCCCGTTGGTCGGAGCATTTACCAAAGTCGTTATTTAATGAATTTGGCCACGAAATGAATTCCGATCTTGAACAATCGAGTTCTCACAAGTGTCACAGTTGAGATTTGGATTCAGTCGCAGTTAGATCGTTAGATTTGCCAGTCGGTTTCGGGACGTCGTGAAGTTAAATGTTAAGTTGGATTATACCGATTCGCCCCTGGTTTGCGACAAACTCCCTAGATCGTGGGTAGTTATATTTGTGATTGTGAGAGCGCGTTAGTTTAGTGAGATAGTTCGTCCGAGTTCATTCGTGCTCAATGCTCGATCAGTACATTTGGCACGCATCTCGAGAAAGCCTCTCGTCGAAGGTCCCATCAATCAATCAAATCAAATCTTGTCTAATCCATCATGTCAATCAAATCCATCAACCAAATCAAATCTTGTCAAGTTAATCTAACATGTCACTCAACTTGTCCATCAAAGTACAACCACTCTCCACCAACCCCACTCACTTTCTCCTTCAAATTTTTTGTCTCATTCCCTTTAATTATGGATGACACACTCTCTCTCCTTCCCCTCTTCCTCGTTTGGCCAAAAATCAACTCCCTCTCCCTCTCATTTTGCTCTCTAGCTCTCTCTCCCTCTTCCTCTCGGATTTCCCTGCTGCCGCTCACTCCTCATCCAAATTCAATCGGCCGCCGACGAAAATTCAACCGTTGAATTTTTGTGATTTTTGGATATGTCATAGCCCTATCCGAGTGAGTTCACAAAAAAAAAATTCACTTCGATCCAATATTATTTGAGCCTCCGTTCAAGCGTTCTCGTCGCAGTCCTCGAAACTGTTTTCTATAGTCAGTTTCGTGTTTTGCCTTTTGTTGACATAATCTGACCTTGGAGACCTAGGGAAATTATATTCATGTCATTTTTTTTTCTAACTTGGCTTGGCCTCAGTTTAGCCCTTGATCAGCCCCGATTTACACAAAACCCACCGAAATCCGTCGTCGTCGTCATTGCCGCCGTGAGCTCCGACCGACCATCGTGCATCCTCCGCCTTTGTTGTCTTCGATCAAACTTCATTTCAGTAAGCAAATCCTCTAAGCTTAGCCTAGGAATGTGGCATGTAGCTTGGTAGGGCCGTAGGGTGCTCGATTAGTTCAAAAGGTTAGAACTTGGACGAGGATCGTAGACCGGTTTAACTCAATCATAGTTGCAGGCTGATTTAGGAACCTAGTTGTGCTGTTCACATCGCCTTTTGACTGTTCATGGGCTATTGAGAGTTTATCTCGAGTGATATGAGGATTACCTTGATGATTAATGAGGAGAATGGGTGGTTAGGGCTTAAATAGACATGTTCGGGTTTGGTACACTTATCCAACGCATGGATCAAAGTCCGAAAATTACCATTCATGAGGTTGATGGGCTGTTCATAGATTTACTAGGGCTGGTATTAAGTGATATATGAACTAATTTAGGTGTTTAGTGAGAGATATGGGACTAATAGGCTAAAATACGCATGTTTAGGCTTGGTACGCTACACGAGCGCGTCGTTTAAGGCTCGAGAGTTGCTGTTCATAAGGGTTAGGTACTGTTCATATTGATATGTTACTGTTCATGAGGCGTCCCATGTGTATTTGTGAGCAATGGTGTGACTCGGAAGTCCGTGGATGCGATTTTGGTTTAAGATTGGCATATTAAACCTTGTGATTGACAAGTATGCGTATTTTGATGTAATTGATGATTTCGACTCATGCTTATTTGAGAATTGATGTTTAGAATATGTCGCATGAATGGTCTATGGGTATGCCACATCGCGTGCTCGAACTCCATAAATCGATTCATGAATTATTAGCATGTCTGGTGTGATTTTCTTGAAGTTATTGTCATGTATGATGCATTTGGCGAGATAAGGGTGAGGACGGCCCTAAAGCGTGTTTATGCGGGGAATTTGGAGCGATAAGCGTGTCGATTTGAGGTGCATATATGACACGGGTCGAGGCACAGTGCACCCTGATGCGTTTGACGTGGGGTAACTGGAGTGATAAGATGCCAACCCGAGGTGCCTCTATGACACGGGTTGAGGCGCGGTATTAGCCTGAAGCCTTTCATATGCGGGCGAGGTACGGACCTGAGGAGTACAATACGCGGGTCAGACCTGATACATTTAACGCGGGTTCGAATGGTTTTTTGATACCGAGAATTGAGCATTGAGGCATGACATGCATAAGCATTAGACCTGATGCGTTTAATGCGGGTCGAGTGGAATTCTGGAAATGCGAAATGAATAATTGTGTTTAGCATGTCTGCATGAGAATTTATTGCTGATAGTACAACTGCCTCAATGATGCGCATGTGTGCCTACTATCCCTGAACTTGTCTGATTGTGCCTTATTGTGGTGCTGTTGAGTTTGGTCACCTGTAAAAGATGGAATGCCCTAGAATTGCATGTTAGGGTCGACCTGAGAGCATACTTCATCCTACGCCAGGCTTAGTGGTGAGCTTACTGAGTTTCGACTCACTGGCTTTGTTTGCCATCTTTTCAGACCCTCGATCCTAGTCATGAGTTCTTCCCCAGTTCAGTTTGGACTACTTGTACAGATGGTATGTGACGTGGTTCAGTTTGTTGCTATGGATGGAGATCAATGGTCACGATGAGAGTGATCCGATGGATAGTGAGCCTGAGGGTGCTTAGTCTTTTGAGTCATGTAGTTCCCCTTTTAACTATGTTGTAATCTGACTATGTATTAGTGTTTCTATGAACATGGATTCTATATATGTATGTATGTATATTGTTCTTTTCTTTTCTACCCCTCTCTTGCATATGTCTGAGTTGGCGTTGGTTTCTGCGAGTTGAGTTTGTTGGACGTCGTTTACTCGCAGCGATTCCTGGTCGTCGTTTACATTGGCCAATTTAACTGGGTGGCAGGATGTTCTGCGTCCGTAGGTTCAGGGCGTGACATACCCATTGAAATAGTATCAGAGCAAGGTCAGCTCAATAAGAGACTATTCGAGACTTAGAGTGATAAGGATGATGATCTATGGGGTAGATAGATAGAGTGACCTCTAAGATTGGACTAAGATTGGACGCGGTGCATGTTAATTGAGTAGCGCATGTGCTTGATGATTTGAACTGCTTGTTTGAATTGTATTAGGTCATTGTGCTAGATATTGTCTATTGTGCATTAAGCTGCAGATTACATCTGGACTTGTGATTGTGTGCTTAGTCTACTGTCGCGTGCTACTAGACGATTATGCATTGCACGAATTATTGCATTAAAAATAAAAATTTGAGAAAGTGTATGCATGAGCATACTATGTTTTACTATACTAGATAAACTGTCAACCTAGTATGGGACAGGATTGACGAGATACCTAAAAATCATAATGAAGCGTGGTATGGGACATGTGGAGTGGGACTCTCTATGAAGGTGTATGACTTGGGTGACGACTGTAACGACCAGGTCCGATGAGGGCGGGGAGTGATCACTGGAGTAGAGAGGCTCGGATAAGGTGCGGCTCCTGGCAGGTTTCTAGGATGGCGATGGGGGCAAAAGTGACCCAAGTTATACATTGAAAGAGATGATTCTAGGTATCGTACTAAGTCCAGTTGATTTTGAAAGCTGCAGCGTCTTATTTCAGATGCATGGCATAACATCATATGTCGGTAGACGCAATAGCAGGCGAAAGCTTGAGTAGATTGATCAGGTCTTTAGTTCCTTGATGGGATTGAGGCAGGGTTAACTGAATAGGATCTGGAAGTATGAACAATTGGGGCAGAAGGATTTGTGGAGCGTCTGGTTTACAAGTCCCTACAATCGAAGACCCAAGAATGAATGAGGTCTTGAGGGCATTGGAAGAGATTGGTAATCCGATGGGTAGACGGACTGAAGAAAGAGCTGCCACTATTGCCCCAAGCTATTGAAGCTATAGTGACCGCCGTGAATGGAGCCAATGGGAATGATGGGATTAACAGAAATAGAGATGGAGTTCGTCAGATACATCAATGGTTGAAAGGGGCTTCTGGAATTAAGGTAGTAGGAGTTTGACTAGATTAATATACCCAAAGTAGCCTCGCTCTGAGTTGAGAAGTGAGAAGAAGCATTAGCCTTGCTAAGATGCTCAAAAGAAAAGCTGCCCGAGAGAAAAAGACGGAGAAGCTTCTAAGGCCACACTGAGATTTAACGGCCATGGACAAGTATGAAAGTGAGATGTGAAGGATTTCAAAGTATATGTATTGAAGACGACAAGAGAACCCCTGTAGTAAGGCAAGGAGATTCTGAGGAGGATTGAAGCTAGAATGCAAGAGTCAGCTAATAACCTTAAATTCGAGGAATTAGGACAAGAACGTGCTTGAAGTGTGGTCGGTGGGACCCTTAAGAGTGGAGATTTTTCGTAGAGATGGATAGTGAGACAGACACAGCCGTAGCAAGGAGAACAGTCGTAGAGAGTAGTTCTTGAGCCTTCTGTGCGGTTGAAGGATGGTGAAATCTTTGCGATAAGGCATTTCGATCTCCTTAATAGTTATAATCAGTTGAAGCGAAAAGAGAGCTAAGTGCTGAATGGTTGGCTGGTGAATCACAGCCTCTGGAACGACCTTGATGTAGGCAGCATTGGCACTTGTGTTGCAAGAGAGCTTGCCAATGGACTCGTCCAGTGAAAACGATATGGTAATGAGATGATAGGCATTTGTGGACTGCATAGGTTGAAGTCAGATACATGTTGGATGATAAGCTTGAAAAATAGAGGTTTAAGCTTGGATCATGCGAGCTTGATGGATAGTTGTTTGGGATGTTTACGAATGTGAAATTGTGGCCTTTGATAATTGCGAATCCTAAGTCTGAATTTGTGCGGCACTTTAATGGTTTTAGCTGCCGAATCTCATGGATGGCCAGAGTAAAGGTATGATCGAGATTTGCTAGTAAGTTGATGGGAATTAGGAAAACTTAGGTGCAAATTCGAATTGATGGATATGCTTGAGGCTTAATAGTTTAATGTATAAATGGAGGGTTAGTGGAAGTATACAATTGTGAATATGGACCGTCAATACCCAAACTTGAGGACATAGCGTAGCGATTGACAAGTTGGTTGGATAGTAAGCTTGGAAGATAAATGTTTGGATTCGAATCGTGAGAGCTTAAGGGATAACCCGTTCAGGACGTGGTGATTGTGAGACCATGACGTTTGATGGTCGTAGATCCTAAGCCTGAAATAATGACGCAGCACATCAATGGACTAAGTTATTGGTCTTATAACAGTCCTTATGAATACAAAGAAACCCTTAGAAAAAATGAAATGAGGAATTGTGGGGCGAAATGCCGATTGGGTTCTTTGAGGATGTTCTAGATTTATATGATGATCAGGATGTAAAGTGTATAGATTGAGTATAGGTAAGTGACCTACGAACCGTACTAATCATTGGTGGAAATGAGAAAAACCTAAGTTGACCAGGATTGACGTGAGAGCGAGCGACTTGTGAAGAATGGTGACGATGATATCTCGATAGGCTTAAATGGGAGATTCTGATGGTTAGCCTTGAGAAACAAATTGCGGATATGGAATAGTGAGAAATCGGTAAACAAGGGATTATAGGCTTAAATGGTGCTAAACCTTGATGGTTAGATTGAATCATTACCAGAAAGCTTAGAGATGAAAAAGTGAGACTCACAATGAGGCAGATGGTAACATTGGATTATGGGCCAATTGGATTACATGAGTTTGGCTTATTATGAGTAGCGACCAGAAGAGTGTTGCAATAGCTGAAATTCAAGTATTAAATCCTAGAACGATGGTCGCTTATAGTATGTAGACATGATTAATTATGAAACTCATGAGGTGCATAGTTTGTGAGTAGACTAACAGTGATGGTGAGATACTAGGTGTGGACTAAACTTGAGCTTGGAGACATAGACACTAATTCTGGATGTAGACCCCGATTAGGTATAATGATTAAGATCTTGAGTAAAGGCCAAAAAGAGTACCCTATATTGATTCTAAGTACCTGATATGCTGGTAGTTCATAGTGCTCGGACGTTTAAATGAAAACATGAACTAAGGATTTAAGGGATAGATGGTACACGAGCCAAATAGAATGATTATTGATAATAAGAAGCGAACCGTTTAAGAAAATAAATGAATGTTTCACTTCCAAGTGATGCCACGTGGAATAGTGGTAATGGAGATTGA
>JAGVVM010006919.1:0-17557 GCA_019149425.1 Psidium friedrichsthalianum
GGGAAGTTCTAGAGTACGGGACAATTATATTATTGTCCACGGCCTTGAGATATTCTAAGCACCCATCGAAAAACCTAAGGAAACCCTAGATGTGAATGTCCTAGCATCTTGAGGTTCTCTCAGCCTATGATTGACAAGTTGTGCCATGAAAATCTCAATTGTGACACTAGCTAATCTGGGGCAAAGGAACCATGCAATAGTGTTATTGGAGGCTGTACTTTCAACATGGCCAAGCTATCTCCAAAGCATTGGGCCAAAGATGTCGACCATGAGGGCATAGGGGCGTCGACTTCAACACCAAGGCCGTCTCCACACAGAGGATCGGCAGGCATGGCGCGTCACAGGACGAAGTTGCAGATAAATCACCATCTGAGTCAATGACTTGGAGGTGGTTGAGAGATATGCAAATGAGAGTAATACGATATCAGGAGGGCTTTGGTAAAGAGGAGTAGTGGGGGAACTGATGTTGAGTTTGTTTGTAAAACAAACAAAAGTGCAACCTTTTACAATCCCACGTAAAATGAAGCAAGAGTGCAACTCCCTTTTTTAGTTAGAAGACTATTATATTATTTCAAGATATAAAAATGGATAAGTGAACTACTCCTACTATACTTGCATGCAGGTGCGCGATTACTAGGCGAACTTAGCCCACATGCGCAGTCTCGATTAATTAGTGACGCTAATCAACAATCATTCTATTTTTAATTTTTTGATATTATAAATAAAAATAAACTATTAAGTTCTAATGACATAGTGCGACTGTTCATGTAAGATGTGTAGATATTTTTTTATTAAATTATTTTCGAATTTATTTAGTTAAATTATGTCCAATGATTGCAACTTTTCAAAATATATAGTTCTTTCGGACAACGAAAAGGTAAGCCTGATTAACTTTTCTGCGGACCCGAAGAAGTATGTCTGAATTAACCGTTCTCGAACACGAAGAGTTGTGTTCATATTACAGTTTTTGAGACATGATAATTGTCTTCCTTCAACTAATATATATTAAGCAATTCTGTTTCATTTTCAGAACTTTAAATTTCAAAACTTGCAATTTCATTTTTTCTCAAAGAAATGCAGCTATTTTCTTTCAATTGTTTCCCTTGAGAGATCCTAGAGAAATATCAGAATTGCTATCTGCTATTCTCTTGAGACTTTATATATCTTGAAGGATATTTGTCAAAGACCATTAGCAAAGTTGTGAGGCAAATAAATCTTTAAAGAGAGTGTTATCATATCTCAAATCTAATTCCATTTTATCCCATTTCGATCGATGTTTTCCAATAGTTGGGGATGGGCGACAGAAGCGTCGGTGGTCACGACAAAGATAGGGATGACAAAGCAGTGGTGGATGGCGAAGCGTTAGCTGAGTTCGAGGATTTGGGATGAGGTGTCGCCGGGGCTGGCTAGGAGGGCCATGAGGCTTTTGTCGGGACAGCTTTCCATGGCTACACAAATGAAATGGGTGAGGTTGTTTGCGTATTTGGAATCGAGGAGGGAAGGCGACTGAGATTTGTCGTTGCATGGGAGTTTGATATGGTGTTCATACAGAATTGCTGCAATGGTTTTATGGGGAACGTAAAGTTGTTTTATTATTTACATAGCAGTCAGCCAACTCTCTAAGGAAAACTCTCTTTTACGATTTGGCAGTGGAGTTTCTTGGTATGATCGCCGCCATCATCTTTCCTTGACCGCTAATTTAGGCTTTGAAGTCATTTTGAAATACCAAAAAGATTATGCAACGGATTGATGCAAGGGAGGACATGATGCAGCAGCATGCACATGTAGGTTCGGGTGCAATTCCCAACTTAGATACCGTAGTTTCAAACTTCCAAGTGTAAAAAAAAAAAAAAGGGAAATAAACAATCAAATTTCAAGTGGTCGAGCTAAATTTAATGGATCTCGGACAATACTATTTTTTAATACAAGTTGTCATCGCGAAAGTAAATCTATTCAACCTTGTAGTGTTATGTCCGAACGGATTTCAGTGTATTTCATGGGCTGAAGAAGCTGTCGCTCGGCTCATGATTCATGATTCTTTTGGTCCAATCAGTAAAGAAGCTGCTTGCATGGTAGAATTCAAGTGTTGGAACATTACTTGAAACACTTTCAATTAAGATGAAACTTTTCATCCATGATGTTGGTTATCCACTATATAGAAAGAGAGATGATAGCCGACCTGTGAAAGTATGGATTTTTATTTGACCCAAAAAAAAAAATAAGCATGGATTTTCGCTAGTCTCCATATGCTACAAGGTTCAATTTTTCATTTGTCCGATCGATCACCCCATCCAGTATTTTTGACACGAGCTGTCGCTCAAAGTTGACAAGTGAAGAACTTTCGTGTGATCGATATGAATTGAACTCGTACATCGATACAAACGAATACTTCGCATACTGAAGTGTCGTTCCGAAAGTTTCGTCTCACTTTTTTTCCAAATACAAAATCCCAGACTTGTAATGTGATTTTTTTTCCCGGTACGAGTCGCATCTAAATCGCAAAAATTCCAAACATTAGCATGTGTCGTCGCGCTGCAGAGCCTTGTCACAGCCGTCAAGATAGACTTTTTTATCTACACCGCCGTTCGTTTCTTTTTTTATTGTTGCTTCTTTCCTTCTCCGCGGGAGAATTTCTTTGATGAAATGGAACAGCCCGCCAATGAAGTGGATCTCTCATCTCATCACCCAGTCGTCGGTTTCCTTCTGCTTTTCAGTCATTGAATGCCATCCGTTGGAATCTTCTCCCTTTATTCGACCGGATCCCTCTTCCCCTTCAGTCAACGCTACGCAATCAATGTAAGATAACGTCAGTGGATTTCTCCTCTGTAGTGCCCGACACGCGCACGCTCGTATCTGCTCACGTTCGTGTTTGTTTTCACCCTCGCGCAAGCTCGGTTCTCAGATCCGCCATAGCCGATATTGGGTGACGAGCTTCCAGTTCTCGAGGAACCGCCCGTGCGGCGTCTGAATACCCAGGAGCTATGAAGTGGGTCGTCTCTCTTCCCTTTCTTTTTTTCGGATTTGTGATCACGTTTTACGAATTGGGTATTGTGTTGTGTTCGGTTTTAGTCTTGTCCTCTTCATTATCTTGTAGCTTCATCGTTTAATTCGTGCGCGATATGAGAGGTGATTGTTAGGTGTAATGCGAGATTTCGGTGCTAATCTGTGTGGTCCTCTGTTCTGATACGGAAGCACAGCGTGACCGGGTGGTGAATCGATTTTGATTTCTATTTGGTATTGTTCATAGTTATAGCACTGTTCAATTGATGTGGGATCTTTACTCACAACTGTTTAGTGCCCCAACGGTGATCATCAAACGACTAGTTATGAATACCCACCACTCTTGCCTATTCCCAGAAACTAGATGTTTTACCCTTTATTTGCTGTCATCGTTCCACTGTAATGTTCACCGTGGATCGTGGATGCTCGCCATTTTTCGTTGTGTTTCTTGTTAAGTATGCATCTGCTTCGTTGGACGATAGTACGCGCAGATGCATTGTGTTGGCACGACCGTGTCTTCTTGATCTCATGGTGAGAGATGATCACAAGTCAGGCATGGTATTTCTAATGCAAAAGATTCGAGTTTTGACATCTTAAGAAATGTACATTGACTTCAAAGCTTTTACATTACCATCCAGCCTATTTTAAGCTGATGCCTGCCATTCTGCTGCGAACTATTGATTTCTTATATGCCCTCGCATAATTCTTCGAACTTCGACGTCCTCCTTCTCCCAAGTAGAATTGCTCTGAGACCTTCAGTTGGAGGTTGGCAATATGCCCTGGACGCAGTACATCTTTGGCTGATTGATGAGATGAGGCCTCTATTTTATGCTGAGTCAGAATGAATATAAGATTGCTGAGCTTCACCTAAATATGCCCGCTCTCCTAGTAGAACTTTGTAACATTTCTTCTTCTCTTAACTAGCAGCTAAAGGGGAATAATACCTCTACAATTTTCAGAGGTTGCAAATTTGATGGTAGGAAGACAATATCCCCTTTTGATGTTCCTTGAAACATCACAGAGGCAGAATTTGAGGCACTGAGTTGATAGAGTAGGTAACCTTCGTAAAAGTAACGTGTTCAAGATTTCATCAATATAAACCAGGCACAGATAGCTGTAAAAATGACATAACGAGAGGCCCATGTCATCTCTATGGTTTTTCACCAAGTATTCAATTTTCTTTCCGTCAGTTTAATGTCTAGAATGATGAATATTTGGTTCTTTGTACTTTTACGTCATCCAATTTGTATCTGTTGCCTCTTAGAATGTACAATTTATACCTGCTAGAGAATACTTTTTTCCCCCTGCAAAGGTTTAAGTTATGAGGAAATAGATCGACAATAAATATACAGTCTATTTCTGAATACTCTTTTTTTGCCTGTAAAGCTGGCCTTACACATGAAACATGGATGTGGACATACCACGTTAAAATGGACAAGATAGAATTACAGAAAACAACATACAAAATAAAAGTAAGAGGGAGTGGCAGGATGAGAATTTTTGAGTTGTTCTTTGATGCCATATCAGACAAACCATTTCCCACCCAACACGACAAGAAATTGGCCAACAATGTATATGTAGCATGTTTCTGAGCAATACTAATGATTTCCGTCCTTTGCATTTCGATGTCTCGATCAGTTCATTGGAACAGTTCCATTCGGCACATTAATTCTTATTTGTCTACTTACTCTTTTCTTCCATCTCAAACAGAGGTAAAAGTACTTTGGATATTCTCTGTCTCTGATCATCATCAACTTGGCTGCGATAATGGAGCGAGCAGATGAAAATCTCCTTCCAGCTGTTTACAAAGAAGTCAGTGAGACTTTCAATGCAGGGCCATCTGATCTGGGTTATCTTACATTTATAAGGAACTTTGTCCAGGATTGTCATCACCCTTGGCGGGCGTTTTAGTCATAAACTATGACCGGCCCACAGTCTTACATTAGGGATTTTTTGCTGGGCTTTCTCAACTGCTGCAGTGGGTGCAAGTCAGTCTTTCATGCAAATTGCATTTTGGAGAGCACTAAATGGTTTTGGACTGGCAATAGTAATACCAGCTCTACAATCATTTATTGCAGATAGCTATAAGGATAATGTAAGGGGCGCTGGGTTTGGATTTTTATCTCTTATTGGAAGTTTTGGGGGTATAGGTGGGGGTGTTTTAGCAACGGCTATGGCTGGCACAGAGTTTTGGATTCCTGGGTGGAGATGTGCCTTTATTCTAATGGCGACAGTGAGTTCATTGATCGGCTTCCTCGTTTTTTTGTTTGTTGTTGATCCAAGGAACACTAACCTCACTCATGATTCTAGTGAGAATCTAGAAAGGTACATATGATCAGCCTAAATTTTCTGAATCTTTGTTTTCCTTTTTCTGGTCTGGCTGTATCTCATTGTCGTATATCATAACTAATGGCCTCTGTGATGGTCATATCAAATTGGGTCCTTACTAATCTTCTGTTGCAGAGATGCTTTGGTAGCGAAGGGAAGCAATGCGAGATCAACTTGGATGGAGTCCTGGAAAGCAATGAAAGCTGTAATAGTAGTGCCAACTTTTCAAGTAATCGTACTGCAGGGAATCATCGGTTCGCTACCATGGACAGCCATGGTGTTCTTCACTATGTGGTTTGAACTTATAGGTGAGTTTTTTATGCAGTTCCACTTTAGGTAATAGCTATGAGAATCTAGAGTTTGAAGCTAACGACGCTAGCTAAGTACATACGAGAATTCCGCATGCATGTTTCTCCGGGTAAATGTTTGCATTCAACCAGGATCCGTACTGAGATTTATCAGAGAGATTTCTGATGACCGCCTTCTTGTTGCATTCCTCTCATTTTATTATACTATGTAATGCGTAACGTCTTGTCTTTATCGATTCTCAGGTTTTGATCACAATGGGGCGGCAGTTCTGCTTAGCATTTTTGGCTTTGGGTGTGCTGTGGGGTCCCTTCTTGGAGGTATCATAGCAGATAGAATATCTCGAGTCCACCCCATTCTGGTCGTATCATGTGTGCACAATTCAGTGCTTTTATGGGCATTCCCTTCTCCTGGTTTCTCTCTCAGAGCGATCCACAGTCTGTCAACAGCTGGTTCGCCTTCTCCATTACCTTACTTCTGATGGCTTAACCATCAGTTGGAATGCCACTGCAGCGAATGCCCCAATGTTTGCTGAGGTGGTCCCAGCCAAGCACCGGACCATGATCTACGCGTTCGATCGAGCCTTCGAGGGATCCTTATCCTCTTTTGCAGCTCCACTGGTTGGGATTCTTTCTGAGAAGATGTTCGGCTACAATGTGAAGACTGTGATTCCTGCCAAAGGGTCGGCAGACGGAGCCTTTGCTCTATCAAAGGGGCTTCTCTCGATGATGGCAGTGCCATTTGGTTTGTGTTGCTTGTGTTACACGCCACTGTATAAGATATTCAAGAGGGACAGGGAAAAACGCGAGAACGGCGAGTTTGAAGAGGAGGAGATGATGTGAAGCTCGTCTCTCTCATGTTAACATGCCTCCATGTGGCCTAGGCTTCTATATGTCTTCTCCTACTCAGATCTCGGCAGAAGAGGCATCAGGAGCCATACCCAGAAATCAGCATCTGGACTAAATTTCTGAAGAACTACAATACGAGGGTGGTTTTAGATGAATTTTTGTGTTGTTAACAGGTTAATGTAAAGCACGTTATGGGAACCACAGGGTAACTTAAGCAAGCAATTCTTTGACCAGTTAGCCACGCTACGGGTATGTTCGTCAGAACTCTGGTTCAAGTATTGGAATAGAATTACTTCGGTCTGCAATTATGCTCTTTTTTTTTCCATTCTAAACTTCGTACCGGAAGTGTGAAGTTTCGCAAGTCACAATCACTGTGGAGGCTCTGTACGTGACTTCTTACCAAATGCTAAGCTTGACAGATCTTAATTTCATCAATCTGTTCATATACTTCTACGTGAGGTATGTTAGAGAGAGAGAGAGAGAGAGAGAGAGAGGAATGGTTATCATCAAGCCAATGGCATGGATTCTACTATGTCCTGTTGCTGTTCCTGGATCTCAATACCTTTGAGAGATTATACAACCATGTATGAGGGTGTTTTGTTGAGCACAGGCTTCCGATTTTCCTTGAGACATGAGGCAATCGTTCCCTTCAAGTAGAGGTGTCAATGGGTGGGTCGGGTCGGGTTTGAGTCGGGTCGAATATAGTCCGACCCATATCGACCCATCTTAACCCATATTTAATGATCCATACCCGACCGACTGCAACTAACCTATATCCAACCCGACCCATTTTTGACCCATATCCCCATTTACTTATTTTAGGCTCTTCACCTGTGTATATACCTGGACTAAAAACTTCACACCAAATAAAAAAGCAAATTAAACAATAAAAAATTTAAAAATAAAAAAAAATTAAAAATCTGTAAATTGAAATGCTTATAAATAAATAAAAAAGCTGACTAAATACTTATAAATTGATCCAACATATCTAAGGAAAAACGCTAAAATAAGACCGGCAGCGATAAAAAAAAAAAAAAATGCAACCTCATTTATAATGTCCATATGGAATAAAATCATTGACTAATTTTCCACATATATACCTCTAGTTACAAGAGCAAGTTTAAGCTGAATACAAGATGAGAAGAGCTCATATGTCTCTCAAGTTCTTGGACCTCCTGATAAGACATCCAGTGCTTGATGCTTCAAAGTCACCTTCATAATGGGGCATTACCCCATCCCAATCTCAAGAAATATAGCCAAAACCTTCTTGTTCAGAAAACAGGCGACTTGCTTTCCCTCGCGTTCGTGATCAATTTTTGTAATCAAAAATTAAGAACAGTCATAAATTTAACGAAATTTCCTAGAATTATGACCTGATCCATGTTCAAGCAATGGATAGATGTCCGTGCCGGCGATCTGTGCTTTCAATCGTTCTAGGCTTTTCATTTATCTACCCTGTTATTGGTCTTGCTCGTCGTAATCTTAAGCCACGTCAGATTGGGATTTGGATTGGGATTGTTACAATGCTCAACGCAGGATAATATAAATGATCCATGAACTTTGACCAATGTATATGTGGTCCTTGAATTTTTAATTTGTTTATGTGGCCTATGGACTTTAACCTAATGTTCAATAGGTCCTGAATTTTTAATTTGTTCAATGTGATCCCTGAAATTTTGGTACATACTCAATATAGTCCATGACTGCATGAAATATTCAAGGTGTCCATGATCTTAAATTCATGGAAGGACTATTTTACGCATTTTCATATAGTTCAGGGACTAAGTAAAATGTGTATTAAAGTTCATGGATTACAATGAACAAATTAAAAGTTTAGAGACGCAATGAATATTTGAGCAAAATACATGGCCACAATGATAAATTAAAAGTTCAATGAATATATTACTCGTTGCGCAAAATTCATAGACAATTGTGTCCTTTAAAGTATGAAATGGCGCCAATGCCATCCGAAAAATTACAAAAAGTTATAATCTATTGTAATGTATCATTCAATTTTTTTTTTGGCCAATTCATCCTAACCTTTTACAATTGGCAATTTAATTCATTTGGTTAATTTTGATCTTCCGACTGTTTGGCGTCCCGTCAACGCTAGCTGATCAAAATTGGTCGGATGGATTGAACTGGTATAATTATAAAAATTTTACAACTGAATGGCCAAAAAAAACTAGGACTGAATTGACATAATATAATATGTTTAGGATTTTTTTGATAATTCTCCCCATTGCCATCCTAGACCATGTGGTAGTTCACATGTTTTATCGTACAGCAACATTTCTAGCTAGCGAGTTTGCTTTGATGGGTTGCCATTTGTAATGATCTAGCTCATCTGAGATGGGTATTAGTTTTTTTTTTTTTGTTGGTCAAGGGTGTTAGAATGTTGAAAAATTTAAAAAACGATTACGCAAGCTGCAATATCAAATTTCTGGTGTAACGAAAAAAATGATGATGTTGTGATTGTCAAATTTTTTGTCCCGCGACAATGGATGGGTTAATATTCTGTTTTTAATATGTAGTAGAGATATCAAACTGTAGGTCGGATTTGGTCGAATATGGTCTAATCTGTATTGATTCATTTAACCCATTTGACTCATTTCATATAGTATAAATTTAAAGATCCGTTACCTACCCGTATACTTAAATGCTTCTACCTAACTATATCATGGAATATTTTTTTTGATAATTTTTTAAAAAATGATATTGTTAAATCCCTTTCATGCAATGAATTGTTTAATTTTTGTTAAACAAAAGTTATTTTTTAAAATTAATATTTTTATTATCAAACAATTTGATTTATGTTTTAAAAAATTAATTTTTTCAATTTTCATTTTATTTTCTCTTTCTATGGTAGGTGGTGGTGACAGGTGGCGAGGGCAGCTCGGCAACAAGTGGCAACATTGCAAACGATTTTTATTTTTTACTTATAAAAATTAAAATTGAAATTACAAAAAATATAACTAATATACTTGAGTTGAGGTCCATTTACAAGTGGGTGCTTGGAAGCTATAGCCACAAGCCAAAATGGGTCGGGCTAAGACCCATATTTGAATAGACTTTAAACCTAAATCCATATTTGATCCATTTTTTAAATTTGTTGAAAACATGTTTGACCCAAACGAATAAAAGTAGTCCAAAACCCGAATTGACGCCTCTAATATATGTCCCAAAATCTTTTGATGAAAGGGGACAATAAAGATTTCAGTCTTTCCAGTGGGCAACAACGTACCCCCGTCTGGGTCTCTAGTCCTCCTTTATCCTTATGGAATCTTCTTTGCTTTGATGACCCATCGTCGGCTTTTATCTACGAACTCTTAATGTCCTTATCTATGCAATTTCTTTTCCGACCAAAAGAAAAAAGTGGAGCCACAAATATATAATTAGAATCTAATCGCATCAGGAAAATTGTATATCGAACGTTTTATTGAGTTAAAAATAGTTTCAAAACTTATTCACATGAAGAAAGGATGAAAATCTAGCCTTTTAGGAAAACATATTCTTAGGTTCCGTTTGTTTGCGAAAAAAAAAAACTTCAAGAAGATACTTTTAGAACTTTCGATGCTTCGTTCACAGGAACTAAGCTAATCAATCAAAAAAAAATTCTACCATGAAAAAAACAACTTGAGAAAATGAAGAAATGTTTTCTCTTTTTAAAAAGATAAAAAAAAATTCTCACGTCTTTCCTCCCTTCGATCCCTCGGATTTTCGGTCTTCTTCACGCTATTCTTCTCTGTCACATATTAACTCCTCCGCTGCTGGCGCGACAAGATCTGCAGCTTCATCCACCTCCCTGAGATCGCTGCCATCATCTCCCTCATCTACCTCCTGGCTTCTTCGGCGAGGTCAAGCTTTCCTGTCAGCCATGGACAAGGCTCGACCTCACCAAATCCAGTGAGCTCAAGTCCTCACCAGAGGTGGGCGAGTCGCGATGAGCTCGACGTTGCCGAATTGCTGACCTTTGATGAGCTTGAAGCTCGATGATCTAGCGAGGCTTGAGCTCGCATGTGGCCAGTAGTCAACTACCAAAGAAGAAAGAAAAGAAAAAAAGAGAAAAGAAAAATGATTAAAATTCAATAGAGGAAAGAAAAACAAGAAAAAAATAAAATAGAGGAAAATCCATTCCATACCAAATGGAGAATTTTTTTTCTTATTATCTTTAACTGAAAAATATTATCATTTTCCTAAAAAATAACTTAACAAATATTTTAAAAAAATATTTTATTTTTCACGAAACAAATGGAGCTTTAGTAATAATGCATACATGGTAGCATTCTTGTAATTAGGTAAGGATTCAAAATGAAAAGGGTTATTCAAAGATAGCTTGGATGGGATTTCATACGAATTAAAGGGCTGGGGGGACACATAAGCTTTTGTCATGTATTGATGAACGGCCAAATTTGATTTTCTTTGTGATAATTCTCAAAACTCCCCCATGGACTTTGGTTTCATTGCAGCCATAGGTTTTTTCATCTTATTGCCGTCAAAACAACCTTTGCTACGTAATTACTGAAGTTCTTCAAAAAAATAGGGCGACATGCGAAGGTTTTCTCACAGTGAAAACCGAGTTAATAATCCCTTTCTCATATGACGTGAGGAATTATGTGGACGGAAAAATTAGTCATCCGAATGAAAATCGATACTCTGGGGAGAAGCCCCTAGCTTTTCAAATTAGGGGAGCTATTACGCATAGTGCCGAAGTTTGGGGATAAAAATCTAAATTCTTGGAAGTTCGGGGCCTATTACACAACTGTTCCAAAGTCAAGGGCGCAATTATATCTTCGCAAGCGTATATATTCGTTCGCGGCTTTATCCCCCGCCTTCGTGGATACCTCGTCTTCAAAATCATTGCTATCTGCTTCACAAGCATCCATCTTCGCACCTCTCTCTTTGCCATCGCAACTACCATCGAAATCTGTTGTGGGTGTCGATAGATGTTGGTTTCTTTCTCAATCGTCTCCGCTTCTGCTTCGATTTGGAGTCCTCTGTTCTTTGTGCAAAGTAAAAAACCACACTGTTGACGACATTTGCTTTACCGGTCCTCTTCTTCTAACGTCTCTGCGCGTTGAATCCTCTTTTCTCCGACATTGTCTCTCGCTTTTCACTTCACTTTCCTCCTCCTCCTCACGCGGGACAAGCCATCTGTCTCTCCTGAACCCCTCGATGACTAAGCTACTGGGTCTCCTCCTTATCCCCTGTAGCTCCATAAATAGCGTCACTTTCTCCTCATTCTCGTCGTCTTCAATATAATTGCTCTCTTGCTTCACAAGCATCCATCGAAAGTTCGCACCTTCTCTTTCGCCATCACAACTACTACCGAAATCTGTTGTGGGTGTCGATAGATGTTGGTTTCTTTCTTCGATCGTCTCCGTTTCTGCTTCGATTTGGAGTCCTCTGTTCATTGTGCAGGTGCCGACTGAGAGGAAAAATCGCCTTTGCCTCTCGACATTTCAGCTGCGATTGTGGTGCTCTGTAGGTTTTCTTTGAAAGGGATTAACGTGTGGGCAAGGTGAGACCTTCTTAAGATGACCTTTCTGATCTTTTATTGTTTTCATCTGATGGGTGGTGCTGTGCAAGCGTCGAACTGTGCAAGCATCGGTGTTTCGATTCTCAGGATTTTGCCCAAATTTTATAGGCATTTCTGTTTTCTCATCTTCGAGTTGCTACGACTAAATTTGGAATTTTTGTCCGAGCAGGTTCGATTCGTTACTGGGTTGTTCTTACATTTCAAACTCTTGCAGCTTTTTGGTTTCTTTTCGCGTTATTATTATTATTTTTTTAAAGATGAGATGAGGGACACGGATGAGTAGGAGAATCATTGGCCTTGTCGAGCTGAATCTACAGTGAGATATGAGTATCAAAACGTGCATTCTAGCTTTATTGATGATGGAAGCCATTGTCTTTGATTTGTCAAGATCCTGCCTAAAAGCTAATGCTTATTGTTCTTCCTTATGTTGTGGATGCCTTGACTAGATTCTTCTGGAATTTGGAATCTTCTATGATATAGGATGCAAATCAATAACTTTCTTGCTGCATCTCGAAGTTCTTTTACTTTTTTGTGGTGCTGAAGTTGGGGAAGAATATTGAGTGTGCTTAGCTAGCTAAGTTTGCAGTCTCCCAGTTAAAGTTATTTCTTTTTTCTTTTCAGTTGTTTGTGCTAAAACTTGGTAGTTTTTGTTGTGTCGAAGTTTGCAAAATGATGGGAGGGCAGTCCAGCAAGAAGGGAAGTGATGATACCGCTCCTCCCCTCCCATTGAACACAAATGCCGAATACATGGCCGATCTGACCTCTTACGAGGATGCTTGTAGGACTGACCCCAACTTGCAAGCCTTTGATCACACCCTTCATGAGCGTACCAACCGCGTCATCAATAGTCTTGCAGTTGGCATAGAGGTTCGGTCCCTATCTTTTGAGTCTCTGAGAGAAGTGACAGGTAGTCTGCTGGAAATGAACCAGGAAGTAGTCAACGTCATTCTTGAATGCAAGAAGGATATTTGGAATAATCAAGAACTGTTTGATCTGGTTGAAGATTACTTTGAGAACAGCCTGCAGACACTAGACTTCTGCACTGCTCTTGAAAAATGCCTCAAGCGTGCTCGTGGCAGCCAATTAATCATCCAGTTCGCAATCCAGCAATTTGACGAAGTGGAAGATGGGATTGAAGGGAACAAGTATGCGAAGACGTTGGAAGAACTGCAGAAGTTTAGGGCGGCTGAGGACCCTTTTACCAAGGAATTCTTCGTGATCTTTCAATCCGTTTATAAGCAGCAGGTTGCAATGTTGGAGAAACTACAAGTTCATAAGAAGAAGCTTGACAAGAAGCTAAAATCTACCAAAACATGGATGAGGGTCTCCAACGTGATTTTCGCTGCCGCTTTCGTGTCAGCATTGATATTCTCGGTCGTGGCAGCAGCTGTGGCAGCACCGCCTGTCATAACAGCGTTGGCTGGTGCGATAGCTGTCCCTATTGGCTCAGTGGGTAAGTGGTGCAACACCCTGTGGAAGAACTACCAGAGTGCTCTCAAAGGGCAGAGGGAGCTGATCAGCTCAATGCAGGTCGGGACCTACATAAGTATCAAGGACATGGATAGCATTAAGGTTCTTATCACTAAGTTGGAGGTGGAGATCGAGTCTTTGATGCAAAATGCTGATTTTGCTTCTAGTGAAGATGGGGCTGTCAAGTTCGCTATAGGTGAGATCAAGAAAAGGCTGGAAATATTCATGGAAAAGGTTGAAGATCTCAGTGTACACACTGACAAGTGTAGCCGGGAGATAAGGAAGGCGAGAACGGTTGTGTTGCAAAGGATAATTAGACAGTCAAATAGCTAGAGAGGTCCATATAGAGGTGAACCTTATGCTCTGAGAACTCAGAGTCTAAATTCTCATCAATTATTGAGCATACCAATTACCTTCAATCCACTGTGATAAAGATTGAAGGTTAGTAGGTTTTTTTATATTAGCAGGCTTATAAATGATGTATTACCATTGCTGATTTCTCTTTCCACAGCAGGATATTAGCTTAATTAACCGCTTTTTTCATTTCAGTTAATGGTTTGACACACAGTATTTTTCATGTATTGTTCGTGACTCATGGTCGACGTGAGCCATATCTATTGAACAAGTGCTGGATGTATAACCATGTTTTAGTTCGTTGGAATGGATCCAGCGCTTTATATTTTTCTGTAAGGCGGTATTTCCCATTTATCTCCTTTTGCTTTCTGCTGGATCTAGTTAGCAACAGCCATTGTGATTATGCAGACTGACCAGTGAGATAACATTAGTCATTAGGTACTGTGCATTATTTCGCCACTGTAGTTTTCCTTGCAATTTCGATTATGAGTGTATTTTTCTCCCCGAGGTGTGCAAAACAAGGTTAAACCCGAAACTTTTGCCTTCGTGTTTAAGAAAGGTCCTGACCAAAAAGTGCGAGCTTCTTGAAGCAGCGTGCGGTGTGAATGAAGGCTGAAAAGAATTAGCTCATGTGATCGGTCCCTTTCATCCGTGCCAACCTGCAACATCGAATCTCCTCCTTGTCTTGGTTGTGGATGAAGGGGTAAGTCACATGTGGCCGGCCAACTTGAGGGAGTGTGAACACTCCCAGACTCATAACCTCTCTGATGTTTCCATGTCAATAAGTGTCAGCTTCAGTTAGCGAGAAGTAAATCGCCTCGACCTATTTCAAGATCGCGATACCTTGTCGAAAGTAAATTGACTCAACTTATCTCAAGATCGCGGTACCTTGCCGAGGGAGTTAATGGAGTCCTGATCAAGAGGATCCCAATCTTGTTCATTTTTCATTGCAGGTGTTTGGGCGTTTGCTTTCGCGATTGTTTCCCATTTAGCCCGTTGTAATCTCGACATCTTCAATTTGAAACACTATATATTGTCGAATAAGTTCGCTTCGACTTCATTTGAAGTTTTGAAAATACGATGTTCTTATCAAAAATAATAACGTTAACTTGACAAGGTCGGGTCTTTTAATATTCATGCGTTGCCGAGTCACTTCTTGCTAAGGATTTGGATTTGAAGCTGTCACATTGGAATTTTTCTATGTTTGATAGTAATATATAAGATACAAAAAAGGCTAAGTAATATTTGGAGTTTTGGATGGCACGAAGAGAATGTCGGTGGGTCGTTAATGTCGTGAGGTGCGGAAGGTGCAAAGGATGATTTTCCGCGATCACATTCGTCTGGAGTCTGATGCGTTAGAATTAAATTGATGGATGTTGACGTGTAAGTTGATGGTGTAGAGTGACGGTAATTAGTTTACAGCCATTTTAGTTGTAGAAAGGAATTGATGTGCTCCAAATTTACTTGTTTGATAGCCCTAAAATTTTAAATTTAGGGATGATACCATGAAAAATCACAAATTGGTAATTGTGAAAAATTTATCCTAAATTGATTTTTTTTTTTCAAAAATTTCAAACTGGTACACCCATGATAAATTTATTTTTAATTAGTTTTCATTAAATTTTACAATCAAATTGTCCAGTTGGATGACACGTGGCAATTGACGGGTGTACTAATTTAGGGTTTCTACCTTCCGTTTTTTTTATAAGTGTATTAGTTTGAAATTTTTCGTGGTATTAACATAATTTAATAGAAACTACGGAGGGCAAATATGTTATAGCTATACCAATTTGAGGTTTTGATAGTTAAAAATTAGCTTGGAGTAAATTTGTCACATGTGTGTCTGTTTAGGGTTTTTCGCAATATTAATCCTTAAATTTTGAATTGATATTTTCCTAGCATCATCTCCTATTATTCATTGATAATTTTAGTGGGTCCAAAATATTTTCAGCTAATCAGTGTTTAGAACGGACCCCGGTTTCCTTGTTTACATACTGATTTACTAGACATTTTGGTTAAAATGTCTACTTTGGAACCCCATGGTTAGGCCACTTGTGGCTTTTATACTTTCTTTCAAGTATTTAAACCCACATGCTCTTAGTTTGTGACATTGACCTTCACCTAACCCTGATATCATGTGTGACATCTCCGCATTTCATTTTAGTCATAATGCTCTTGATGACTCATTCATGCATTTCACTCGGCAAAGGAAGCTCTCTTTGTTCTCCAATCAAAATATATCCTTTTAGCTACTCTTGGCCACTTGTAGCTTTTGGGTTGGAATGATATTGTTTTTTGTTTTTTTTTACATCATTATGCCATTTGTAGCTTTTAGGTTGGAACACCTATCTTTCTCGTTACACCTAGTGATTTTAACCCAATATCATCATTACTTTAACCTAGGCTATTAGTTCAAGCAAACCAAATGTGGTAATGTATAATACATTTTGATCACATCTCCTCTGATTTTTACCATGTTTCTTTTGTACTCAATGTCGTTATTATTTTAACATTGATTATTTATTCTTATCCCTTGAGCAGTCTTCAAATACATCTCCCATTGGCCGTATGAATGGGATCTTCTCATGTTTCCAAACTTAATGAAGAATTCCAACTTGTTCTTGAGGAAAAGAGATCTTCCGTCATTTTCCTCTTCTATTTTCACTTTCAATCCTTCAATTAAACGCAAAGATTTCATACTTGTGTTGGCGAAGTTTTAAAATTTCATATTTCAAGAGTTTACAAGGGCTTCATTCTCTTTTATTAAACTAGTTTTGTTAAACGATGAGAGTTGTTAACCTTTGTTCTTGATTATTTTGCTTTGAACGTGATTAGAGCATTGATTTTGCTTAAGCATTTTATTTACGGTAAAAGAAAACTCTACAGGCTAAATTAAGTTAACTTAGTACTTTTGACATGATTGGTTGATGTTTGTTAATTTACTTCAAATTTGATGGAGAGTTTGAGTAAACCTCAATAATGACATATTAAGGTATTGTGATCTGACTTGTATTTGTTGGGGCTATCTCATATCAATTGTGGAAATAACTGGTGGTCGATTTATAAGTGTGAGGGAAAATCTCACCCTTTGAGCTAGCTTTTGGGATGAAAGGCTCAAGACCATCCAACTCTAGTATCAAAGCTTAGGTTACCAACAAGTCTAGACTTAATAGTCATATGGGAGAGATATGGGTTGTTGCTCCTTCGACCTAGGGTCCGATGTGTGGGGGAGAGATTGTTGGAGTTTTTCCACATCGGTTATGGAAAAGGCTGGTGATCGATTTATAAGTACGAGGAAGAGTCTCATCCTTTGAGTTAACTTAGCTCCGTTTGTTTCACGGAAAGGACTTACTGGAAAATGTTTTCCGGATTTTCCGGTGTTTGGGGGCGAAAAATAGGCTTACCCTAGAAAACATTTTCCTCCTATGGAAAAATCCATTTGAAAAGTATGGAAAGTGATTTCCTCATTTTGAAAAGAGGAAATCATTTTCCGCCGGTTGCCCGTCGCCGCCGCCACCGATCGCCACCGTCGCCGGTCGTCGGCCGCCGGAAAATCAATTGCTTGCCAAACGACGAAATTATTTTCCAGTTCATTTTTAGTATTAGCCAAACATCAAAAAATATTGTTATTTTCTTGAAAAATGACTTCCTGAAAAATGTTTTCCCCTAGAAGGCCATTTTCCGTGAAACAAACGGAGCCTAAGAATAAGAA
>JAGVVM010006920.1:0-20669 GCA_019149425.1 Psidium friedrichsthalianum
CCAGGCAGCTATAGACTGGAAGCGAGAGTGAAAATCAGAACGATAAGAACTCACTGGACTTACGGAAGCTTTCTGAATTGAAGCGTTCGTGAAGACTCAAATGAGAAGAAACGAAAAGGAGTGAAGATTAAATGTGAGTTTATGCAAATGACGCTCTTATATCTGATTCTTAGATCTGATGTCGCAAGTCAAGTGGGAAGTGGAGAACAGGCATTTGCTATTGGCTGTAGAAGAAGCGAATGACAGATGTGCCAGAGGAGAAGCTGCGAGAATTTGAAGAACAGATTAAAGGCTTGAAAAGACTTTTGGATTCCTCACAAAAGAAGGTGTCTGAAGCAGAGGAAAAGGCCAAGGCTCCTAAAGAGCTGAGAGAAAGAGATGATGTAATCGACAGTTTAGAGCAGGGAATCAGGAAAGTTGAAGATCAGCTCAAATGGAAGAAAGAGCAGTTCAAGCATTTAGAAGAGGCGCACAACAAGCTCCGGGATCAGTACAAGACGAGCAAGAAAGAATGGGAGCTGGAGCGATCTTCATTTCTTGATGAGATATCTGTGCTACAGACAAAGCTGGATTCTCAAACTAGAATGACACAGGATCTTGCAAGCAGATTGCAGATGTGTAACCAAGCTCTTGCAAACGAAGAATGCAGAAGAAAGACTTTGGAGTTCCAGGTCTCCAATTTCAAAAATGCGGTTTGAGAATGTCTTTGGCGAATGTGAGGAAGCAAAGTCGCAGCTGGAATGCTTGATGGCCCAGAGGGATAAAGAGGTGGCAAATTTGAGGCATTTACTAGGGAACAATGAGACAATTTGCAAGGAGATGAAATATCAGGCAAGGAGATTGCAGCAAGAAAATGAAGAACTAATAGGAGACATCAAACAACTCCAAGAAGAGAAGATACACAACGCAGGAAACTCTCCATCTTTGGCTAAGCTGCGAAACAGGTTAAAAAGCGTTGAGCAGATGCACAAAGACTGTGCTGCAAATCTTAAAGCAAAAGAGGCCGAGTGGAGTCGAGAGCTGGAGAAATTGACAGCTGAACTGGAGGATTGCAGGTCAGAGTTGTTGAGTAAGGAAGTGGCACTCAAAGATGTCAATAAAGAGTTAGAAAAATGCCATGCCTCTCTGATGCAGTTGATGTTGATGAACGAGGAGATGTCTGTGATGCTATTGGTGCTGAAATCAGGAATATCGGAGTCTCGGTTGAAGCTTGCTAATACTGCTCCTGATATCGACACGCATAACAAGATCAGAGAAGAGAATGCTTCCCTTCTAATAAAGCAGCTCGAGATGAAGAATGAAGCCTTGGCCAAGGCTCATGAGGAGATTGTCAATGAACATCAGAAGGTGCAGATTGAGCTAGCGAGTTATAAGGAAATGCTTGAAGAATCATCGAGATGCCAGTTTTACTTGAAGGAGCAAGCTTTGAGAATGGAAGTCGGTTCTAATGTGAAGATTAAAGAAGTTTGTGATGCCCTAGATAGAACCACTTCCGAGCTGACTGAGAAAATTGGCGAAGCCAATGAAATGGAATTTGAGTTGCAGATATGGAAATCAGTTGCTGATCGTTTGAAATTTGAAATTGAAGAAAACCATGGAATACGTAAACAATTGGAAGCCTCACTTCTTGCACAATCCGAGTTTGAGAATGCTATGAAGATGGAGAAAGATGAACTTGCCCACCTGTTGGAAGATAAACAAATGAGTATCAACTGTCTACAGAAGAAGATTTGCTTCTGGAGCAAGAAATCAAAATGAGAGAATTAGAAGTTGCTAATTCTACAAAGATGGAGTCACTGATGGCCTTTGAATCAGAGAGGAATAGTTTCTTCGAAACGATCAGGGAGAAGGATGAGATCTTCAAGGAACTCCTTGAGGAGATTAGTCGGCTGGAGCAGGAATCACTTACAAGAGAATTTGAAAGCGTTCTTTTCACCCAGTTAGGAGCAGAGAGGATGTTTGAGAATGAGAAACACAAACTGGTCAATCTCACGGAGGAGAAGGACCAGAGAGTAAAGGACTTAATGCACTCATGAAGTCCCTGGAAGACAAGTTCAACGGCTCGATGGTGTCCATCTCCTCTCAGCTAGCTGAAAAGGAGGCAGCAATCGATTCATTTTGCGAAGCCTGGGAGAAGATAACAGCAGCAGAAATTGTGGCTGAGATAGAAGTCGAAGAGAAGAGAATAATGATTATGGAACTGGAGAATGAGTTGACTAATCTGCAAAAGAAGCTGGAGCTTCAGGAAAAATCCCTTTCATGGTCAGAGCATAGAGCATTGGAGATTGAAGCTACAAAAGAATCAGAGATGAAAAACTTCACTCGGGAGATGGATGCAAAGCTCACCAGCTCAGATGCCTTGGTTAAGGAGCTGAAGAGCGAAAACAGTAACTTGCTGAAGATATCCAAGCATTTGTATCAGAAAAGGAAGACTTGTTGGGGTATATTAGCGAGATGGAAGAAAAGGTCAGAAAGTCTTGCACTGAAGACAACCAATTGAGGCAGGTCCTAGACACGATAGTCCAGTCTTTTGATTGTGATGGCTCGAGTATGGATTCTGAAGGGGACAACCAAAATGTCGACCCTACCAATGAGGAATTCAAGTCTGATAAATCTCCTTTTGCAAAGAGATATGCAGTAGTTTTGAATGGAAGATCTCCTTTCAGAGAGCTTAACAGTTAGCTCCACTTCAAGACAGAGACTGTCAATGCCAGGTTTCGGTTTTGGCCAAGAAACCTGTTTGTGCCACTGACTTCCAAATATGATTGCTGACATTTATTTTGTAATCAAATGAAACTTTGTATGACTTGTGATGTGAAGTTCGTTGTCACGTGATTTGTGCTATGGATCTACCCCGATTCCATATTTGCAAGTTCTTCGGATTGTCACTTTTTTCTAAGGCATTTTTCTTGACAGCTCCAAGCTGCAGATGAGCAAATAGTTCTGGGCATCTTCAATTTCTTGAGAGAGACTGACAAAGTAAAGAAACGCATGTTATGTGCAGTAGATACATGTTAGGGACATATTTCAGTAAACTACATACAGAATGACAACTAATTCACCTGCGATAAGGAAAGAATATGCCTTGATGGGATCTTTTTCAGAAAGAATCTGTTCTCTTATCTGTGAAGTTTGGACAGTCTTTTGACCAAAAAAAAAAAAAAAAAGGACAGCACTCTGGTAACCCATGTGAGGTTTCTTACATTAACATTGGCAATTTAGTTTACTTAAAAGGATCATCGACTTCTCAGTGGATCTTGTATTGATAAAAAGGTAATGTTCTGGTTTGTCTGATACTGCAGAAGTTATATCTGCAGATTCCATGTTATTCATACCAAATCACATGATTTTCCCCTCTCTCTTGCGATCGCGATACTACTAGTTTCTCGCTTCATAATGGTCAGCGGATTCAATTCTGTGACCAGTTTCCCTCGTGATCGCGATAAGTTTATTGACTCCCTGCCAACGCTTGATGCTGACTGTGTCTAATTTTGGCGGCCACTGCTTTCCTTTGAAACGAGCTCCAGCTTCAATATGCGGAATGAATCTGTTATCCTTTTCTGTTTTGTTATCTTTCTCCAGAATATCAGCTTTTCAATACTGTTTGTTGATGGTTGAGGTTGACTGAGGCCGAAGGGTTTGTTCTCTGCTGCATGCAGGTTTTTATGAGGTCATTACCTTTCCTTTCTTTTGAGAGCTTGAACATTTCTCTATTACTTGTTTGCAGCTTATGATGTTTTTGTTGGTAGTTCTAGCCATCAGTTGACTGCAACTGAGAATGTCTCTTGCTGGCTCCATGTACTTCTCACATAATTCGGGACTTCCCAAGGATAGAGGCCACAATTATTTGCTGAAGGTACGTAACTTGTAATATGTGATCCTTGCCTATTTTCTGCAGTGGGTTGTTCTGATAATCTTCAATTATCTCTGTTTCCCCACGGTGGAAGAGGCAACTTGTGCATAGGGAGTCTCTCTTTGTCATTACGTTCTTCAGTAAGTGACTTTGGATTTTAATGGAAACTTCTGTTGATTATAGCGCGCATTTTCTTAGTTCTGTGGCAGTGGTACAGGAAATCTGCGGGATAAAATTCAGTAGTATGTATCCATGTGAAATTATTGCAGTTAGGGGCTGAAATGGGTTGCACAAGGCAATCATTACACGAATTCACATTTCCCTTGACCTTATTGCCCAAGGCTTTCTTTTAACCAACTGTTTATCAAGAATAAGCTTAGAGAACAAATCAAAAGGAGAGATTAGAACAGTATGATAAAAGAACTCAAAGGGGTGACAACCACTTAATGGCAGGAGCTTACCAATTTGCACGTACTGCATAAATGGCTCAGCTAAAATTTTCCATGCTAGTATATTTAATTCTTGGTTATTTTGTTTCCCACGTTTTTCAGTCTTGTAGGCAGTTGCACTGATAATGGCATAGTACCAGTTGACAATACACAGCAGTGTTCTAACGTGTAGCATTTTGCAGCTCTCTACATCCTGGAAACATGAAGTGACAGAGAGTAGTTAATTCCGTTGTTTCAGTTTGCTTCTGGTACCTCTTTTCATCTAGTTACACTGCTTTACCATGAGGGCAACCTTTTTTTCAATTAATACCGTGAGGGCTACATGGTAGTGAACTATCATACTGAAATGCCATGGAGCATCCTCAAATCTATGAACAAGCAACTTGAATCATATCTTCTGTTCTAAGTTCTGGTAGCGTACAGCTAGTTGGTTATCATCTTACCAAGGGATGATCTTTGCTTTCTCAGGTAGATACTTTCTGAGAGCTATTGCCAGAGGAGCTTCAATTGAGGACTTTTGAGCCTTACCTCTTAAACCATTTTGCAGCAGAATTTTATCTTTTGTCGATCGTAGAGCTATATGAGCTGTTCTCATGCTGAGAGTCTAAGTTGAATTACTGCTGATTTGAGTTAACTTTCGATTTTCTTCAAATGGCTTGACTGGCATGAATTTTGGAGTACGGCTCAATTTCGAAGTTTGTATGCTCCGGTATATACTGTACAAAATACATACAGTGCATTTAAATGCTATTCTTTTTTAGGTCCAAGGAATTTGCATGAAGATTCAGTACAGAATACTGCAGCTGCGGCATTGTCGAGGTAATCTCTCTTGACGTATGTGAACTTGTCATCTCATGTTCCTGTCCAGCCCCAAGCCCCAAAAGCACACACGTACGCCCCCACGCACCCACCTTTCTTTTACAAGTGATGTTATGTTATGTTCTGCCACAATTTAGTCTTTTTAATTTGATACTCTTTTAGATTCCCTCTTGTTTCCCTTGTAATAATATTACATCGATTGTACTTAACAAAGATCTTCCTGAACACATAACCTGTTGCATCACCAGAATGAGAGGTGTATAGCACTTTGCCCATGGTTAAACAACAACTCTTTATCAAGTTCCTGACACCCAACTGCTCCTTGGTATATCTGCAGAACTAGTTACTCAGTTGTATCACTGAGTTTCTTCATGGCCTGCTTAGCCATCAAACTAATTCTGGTTTCATGTTCTGAGTAAAGAGCATAATCTCTAAGGCATAACTCCAATTTGAATGCCAAAAGCATTAGTCTGATATCCAATGCTATGACCTATGAAGGATTAAAATCAATTCCTTCTCATGTATTACCGCATCAAATGTACGTCGAGTTTGGTGTGAAACACAAATTAAACTGTTGAGAACCAAACTGAACTGAACATTTATTAAGTTCTGGTTCAGTTCAACAGGTCTTTTTTCATTTAGAATGGTTCACAAACCAAACCAAACCATTTTTCGCAGTTTTTTGGAACCAAACCAAGCCTTATTAACTATTAAAATCTTGATAAGTGGGCTGTCTTTATTGACATAAAGTAGCTCATGTTGTCACCTTCTATCTGTGATTTGTGATGAGTGTAATGCTTGATTTCTTCAGGAAATCACTTCTCTGTCAAAACTATTTTAGTGAATTTAAGCTTGATGAATTTACCCAAAGAAAGAGGAACACACAATTCGAAAATGGTTTGGCTCTAAGCAATAACATAGGTTTAGTCTAGTTTCATTTTTTTCTTCGCACCGTATTTACATGGCTTGGTCTGGTGTGCTCTGGCATCTAGACTGAACCAAACTGCGCCATGCTCACCCGTATTTCCCCCAATCTTTCGACATGTACTGCAGCATATACGACCATCCAGAACTTGGGTTGAGACTATGTGCATCTGAATATTAGCATGGTTTCTTCATCTGCAGAACTGATCTTTCCATGCAGTCTTCTCGTCGGAGTTAATCCTTCGCCAGTGCTTAAAATCAGACCGTACTTGCCGTTCAACCGATCATTGCTTGTGACCGTTTGGGATCCAAAACTGGATTGAAAACGGCATTGATCTGGTTCATCCGGAGCACTTGAACTGGCAATGACCTAGGTTTTGACCGAGGTTTTGAACCATAGGGCTTTTCTTTCCTTGGAATGACAACCTCTCCCTTGCCCGTCATTTAGCCAACCTTCACCTTGTATCTAATTGTGCCACCAATTACATCGATGCTTATATGCAAACGCCAAAATAATGAATGGTAGCAGAAGACTCTACCGAAGGGACATGAAACTACACTTAAGTTGAATAAAGATGAAGTGTGATTTAATCTTTGACCATTCTCATACTTTTAATTTACTAAATGTCGAAAAATATAGATGTCGGCCAACTTCGGGACCTGCAAAAATTCGAATTCGAGATCTCGTGCTTGGATATTACGTGAAGGTTTTATGCGATCATTATCAACGCTGACTATATTTTTAGTCAAGTAAGAAGTCTAATGATAGGATTTCTCTAACTTAGTAACGCGCATAGATTCCAAAATTCGTGATCGGGCTACAACATTTAGGATTTGAGAACCCGATTCGACTTGACCGTGTCGCTGTTCCATCCCACTTCAACGCGATTTAAGTAGGACACGTGGCGCAGGGAAGCGGGGCCCAATCGAATAACGGCTTCACAATTTCTCTCATTTTCATTTCAAAATTAGAAAATACAAAAGCCACAAAAAGGAAGGAAAAGGGGAAAAGGCCAAAAAAAACGATACACAATTTGACAGTTGGACATCTCCCTCCCCGCGCACCTCTCTCTCTCTCTCTGAGCTGAAGCGTTCAGAGCTTGCGGAAGACGCCATCGCCGGAATCTTCGTACTCGCCGCTTGGTCTCCGCCGTCGCCGGCTTTTCGTTTCGGTAACCGGCTCGCTTGTTTGCGTACAATCATTTGCCATCGTATGATCGTCCCCCTTTTTCTTGCGATCGCGATGCTTCCAGTTTCTTGCTTCATGCTCTTTGGCGGATTCGATTTCGTGATCGATTTTTCCGTCGTTCTCACGGCGAGTTCGTCGGTTTCTTACCGACGTTTGATGCTGACCGGGTCTAGTTTCGGCGGACCGATGCTTTCCTTTTGAAATGGGCTTTCGGCTTCGATATGTGGAATGAATGTGTTACCCTGTTGTGCTTTGTGTTGTTATTATTCTTAAACTTGTCATCCCTGTTCAGAATATCAGCTTGTCAGAACTGTTTGTTGATGGTTGAGGTTGACCGAGGCCGAAGGGTTGATTCTCTGCAACGTGCTTGTTTTTGTGGGATCATTACCCTTTCCTTTCTTTTCCAGTACGTTTCGGTGACTGAAGATTTCTTTATTACTTGTTTGCAGCTTGTAATTTTTTGTTGGTAGTTCTAGCCATCAGTTGAATGCAACTGAACATGTCTCTTGCCGGATCCATGTACTTGTCCCATAATTGGGGACTTACCAAGGATAGGGGCCGCAATTATTTGTTGAAGGTACATAACCTGTAATTTCAAACCCTTGTTTATTTTTCTGCGGTGGATTCTTTTGATAATCTTCGATTATCGCTTTGTTTCCCCACTCCAGAGCTTTGGCGGGAGAGGCAACTTGTGCATGGGGAGTCTCTCTTTGTCATCATGTTCCTCAGTAAGTGACTTTGGTTTTAATGGAAATTTCTGTTGATTGCAGAGTGCATTTCTTAGTTCTATAGCAGTGGTACAGAGAATATGCTGGATAATACGAGTAATTGCATGTTTTGGATGCCTGCCCATAAATGTTCTTAAATGAAATTCAGAAGTATATGCCTGTTTATCAAGAATAAGCTTAGAGAAAAAAATCAAAAAGATAGATTTTGACAGCATGATAAAAGAACTTAAAGGGGCCACAACTCAATGGAAGGAGCTTAACAATATGCGGATACGGTATAAATGGCTCAGCCAAATTTTTCCATGCTATTACATTCTAATTCTTCGTCATTTTGTTTCCTACATTTTTCAGTCTTGTAGGCAGTAGTATGATAATGGCATGGTACCTGTTGAAACTACACAGCGGTGTTCTAATCTGTAGCATTTTGCAGCTCTCCACATCCTGGAAACATGAAATGACAGAGAGTAGTCAATTCCGTTATTTCCATTTGCTTCTTGTGTACCTCTTTTCCTTTAGTTATTTTGCTTTACCATTAGTACTGTGAGGGCTACTCAGTAGTAACCTATATGGAGCTTCCTCAAATCTTTAAACAAGGACTCGACTCGGTTCTTCTGTCTTCTAAATTGCTGTGTTGTACAGCTAGTTGGTTATCATCTAAGCAAGGGGTAATCTTTGCTTTCTCAGGGTAGATACTTTCTGAGAGCTATTGCTAGAGGAGCTTCAATTGAGGATTTTTGAGTCTTACGTCTTAACCATTTTGCAGCAGAATTTTTTCTTTTGTCAATCGTAGAGCTATATAAGCTGTGCTTGTGTTGAGAATCTAAGTTGAGTTACTGCTGATTTGACTTAAAATTTAATTTTCTTTAAATGGCTTGACTGGCAGGAATTTTGGAGTACGGCTCAATCTCGAAGTTTATATGCCCCAGTATATTCTGTACAAAATACATACAATGCGTTTAAATGTTATTCTTTTTTAGGTCCAAGCAATTTGCATGAAAATTCGCTGGTGAAGACTGCAGCTGCAGCATTGTCGAGGTAATCTCACTTGATGTATATGAACTTGTTATAGATGTTCCTGATGGTCTCTTCCTCTACCCCCAGCCACCAAAAAACACACACCCACCCACGAGCCTTTCTTTTACAAGTGATGTCTATGTTAAGTTCTGTTGCAATGTAGTCCTTCTAATCTGATACTCTTTTGGATGCCCCATTTTTTTTACCTTGTAGAATAAGGGCCATTGCACTTAACAAAGTTCTTCCTAAACACATAACCTGTTGCATCACCAGAATGAGAGGTGCATAGCACTTTGCCCATGGTTAAACAACAATTCTTAATCAAGTTCCTGACAAACAACTACTCCATGGTATTTCAGCAGAACTAGTTACTCAGCTGTATCACTAGTCTGTTTATGCCCTGCTTTGCCATCAAACTGATTTTGGTTTCATGTTAATAGAGGAAAGAGTATCTCTAAGGCATAACATCAATTTGAATCCCCAAAGCATTAGTCTGATATTCAATGGTATGAAGGAGTGGAATCAATTGCTTCTCATGTATAGCTACTTTTGACAACTAATGCCATGTCAGCCAACATGTTACAATCCATATTCCAGATTCCTGAAGGGGTTTTGGTACTGCCTCAAGTGTACTTCTAGTTTGGTGTGAATAACAGCTTAAACTGTTGAGAACCAAACTGAACTGAACCATTCTTATGTTTTGGTTCAGTTCAGCAGGTCTTTTTTTTATTTAGAGTGGTACCCAAACCAAACCAAAACTTTTTTCGCAGTTCAGTTTGGGGTTGACTTTTTGGAATCAAACCTTATTACCAATTAAAATCTTTATAAACTCAGCTATCTTTTAGGACATAGAATAGCTTATGTTTTCACTTTCTGTCTGTGATTTGTGATGAGTGTGATGTTTGGTTTGTTCATGAAATTACTTCTCTTTTGAAACTAGTTTAGTAAATTTATGCTCATGAATATACCCAAAGAAAGAGGAGCACAGAAGTAAAAAAAAAAAAAAAGGTTTGGTTCCAAACGATAATTAGGTTTGGTCTAGTTTCATTTTTTCTTCGAACTGGATTTATGCGGTTTGGTTTAGTCTGGCATCCAGACTGAACCTAACTGCTCTGTGCTCACCTCTATTTCTCCTGATCTTTAGAAATGTATTGCAGCACATTTGACTGTCCAGAACTTGGGTTGAGACTATGCGCATCTGAATATTGGCATGGTTTCTTCATCTATAGAATTTATCTTCCAGTGCAGTCTTCTCAATGGAGTTAATCCTTCACCGGTGCTTTCAAAACCATACTGTACTTGCCGGTTCAACTGATTGACTGAGAACAGTTCACGGTCCTGTCCATTTCAGTGCTTGTGACTGTTTGGGATCCAAAACTGGATTGGAAACAGCATTGATCTGGTTCATCCAGAGACTTGAACTGGCAATGACCTAGGTTTTGAACCAAGGGCTAGTTTTTCCTTGCAATAACAACCTCTCACATGCCTCTGTCATTTAGCCAATTTTTACCTTGTATCTAATTGTGCCAACAATTATATCAATACTTATATGCAAACGCCAAAATAACAAATAGTAGCAGAAGACTCTACTGAGGTTTTGAACTGGGGAAATTTAAGCCACAACAATGGGCTCTCTGTGTTTGTAAGCCTCAAGCCAACACAAAGTTAATGTCTTTACTAATGAAAAGGAAAAGCAAAAAAAGATTCAGACAGTTGAACCATAACAAGTCAGTTGGCTGTTCTCTCAGCAGTCCAGTTGTGAAAACTCTGCCTTCAACTTGAGATGCTTGAATGGTTGCTGTTGAGAATGAAGTTCATTCGGCTATAGCATCTTGCTATTGCAAAATATTTATATGGATCTGTGGTACTGGCATCCAAAAAGTATCTCTTCATTTTTTGAGAATTAGAAATTTTGTCAACGTCACATTTCATTATGTTTTTATCTTATTTAATCTACTTTTTATAGGTTCTTCTTTAGCATTTATCTTCCATAGTGTTCTACATTTTTTTTTCTAGGAAGTTAGCTTCTTCCTTTCTTTCAATTTTGTCCTTTCAGACGAGAAATACTAAACTGCTGTTAACTTTGGTCGATAGATGTTTGTTGCAGGCCATTCAGTGTTATACAAAGTACTCCTATTATGCTAAAGTTGGTTGCTGCTATCAGTGTTGTTGTCTTTGCTTTGTGGGGGATTGGTCCGCTTATGCGCCAAAGCAGACGATTACTACTTCACGTACTTTGGACTGAACCTATTGTCTTTATGTCCTCTTACTTTCAGCTTGACTCGTACACATCTAATATTTGAAGTTCTTTTCTTGACCTCAGAAGAATGACAATAATTGGAAAAAGAGCAACACTTACTATGTGACAACTTCCTATTTTCAACCTTTTCTACTTTGGATTGGTGCAACAATTCTCTGCAGGTGACCATTATGAAATGTTTTAATCCAAGTGCATGGGTTAGTTTTCATTCATCTGTAAGTGCCCCAATAATGACTATGTTTCAGAGCATTGGATCCAGTCGGTTTACCAACGGAAGCAACCCAAGTCATTAAGCAACGGCTTCTGAACTTTGTGAGGTCACTGTCAACAGTGCTAGCTCTAGCCTATTGTTTGTCAAGGTAGATCTTTTTCCCATCCTTATGTCTCTACTTGAGTCTGTTGAAACTTGTTTATTGACTTAGAACAGACCCAAGAAACTGTTTGCTTTAATCTTTTCTTTTTATATTGATGAGAAATCCCTCCAATTGGCAATTACCTCAATACCATATGAACAATCTCATTGTTGTTCTCCCTTCTTCAAAGCTTAGTAGATTCTAGCAAATGCTTGCCAGTGGCGGTGTGTGTGTTCTTGGCCTTTCATGGCATTAATTCTTTGTAACTTCAAGTCCCTCTATATTTTCCCCTAATGACTAATCTAGAGATGAACTTTTGTTGCAGCGTGATTCAACAGACACAGAAGTTTCTCATGGATAAAAATGATCCTAGTGATGCAAGAAATGTATGTACAATATCTTCTTGTAATGCTCTGCAAAATTAATTAATATCTGTATAGCCAACATGAGCCAACATGAGCTTGCGGCATATGCTAACACTGTTGGATTGTCTTGACTGTCTGATTAATATTGTAGCTGACATGTCATATTCTTTTTAGTGGAGTCTTAACATATGTCAAGTAGTTTCAGTTTGTATTTCTCCTTCCTCAACATCTTTTATGTATCTCTAGATACCCTACTTGATTAGGTTCAGTAGTAGACTGGCAACAACAGATATTCCAATCCATGGAAGTTGCAAACCCACTTGCTTTTTCTTCTGATCCCCTCTCTTGTGAGTGGAACAAGAAGATAAAATAATTCTTAGTAAGAACATTAATACTAGATTTATTTGCTTCCAAGAAAGCAATTCTGGATATAAGAGAAGATTCGATACTCTCAGTTCTTTAGTGTGTCAACTTTCAAAAATATTAATGATCTACTTGATGGGTTTGGCTGGGATTATTAGGTTCAAGTAGTGATATTTGATTTGTAATCTAATTTAAACAGCTCATATTCAAGCCACTTGTTTGAGCTAAAAGCTTGAGATGCGTTGATTAGGAAGTTGATGAGGATTCCAGTTCTAGTAATCCATGCCATATTTGATGGAGGGTTGATCCTATAACATCATAGGTTGGACTTTCAAGTAGTCGCTAGTTTATTTTGGCATCATTTAATGGCTAAACAATATATACCTAGAATTGTCTTCTTGTCTCTGTCCAATGTACTACTTGTGAGTAGAGGTTTTTTTGAAGCATGAATGTTGAAAGCATTAAACTAGGAGCTTGGAGAAAGGTGGCTAGAATTTATTATGTCACTTCAAGAGGAATGAGAGCTGTCCACGCTCTTGCTTGAGTTTTTCTCTCTCTCACTTTTGCTCAAAAAAATACCATGAACCACGTTAAAATTACCATCCACAACTTCATATTAGTGTTTTTTCTCCTTTGAATAGATGGGTTTTCAATTTGCGGGGAGAGCAGTATATACTGCAGTTATGGGTTGCAGCTGTTTCATTATTCATGGAGCTGCTAGGGTTCTCTACCCAAAAATGGCTCACTGCTGGAGGTCTTGGGACAGTATTTACTGACTCTTGCAGGACGTGAGGCACGTGCCTACTTATTTAATATCCTTGAATTTCTTTTGTCCCCGTGTTTTGAGTACTCGAAGTAACTCCAGTTTTGTTCTTGTCAGATATTCACAAACTTCCTCTCTAGTGCAATGCTTCATGCAACTCGTCTTTCGTTGTGAATGAGTGGATTCAGACAAGGATAGAAGGCTATGACGTTTCTGGTACTGTTGAGGTCTGTCTCTAATAATGAATTTATTGAAGAGCTAGAGTAAAAAAAATTATACTATAAATATATTTTTGTATAAATGGAATTGACCTTATGAAGATTTCTCACCAAACTACGCTAATAAAGTGATTCAAATAGATTTGTAGTGAAGAGAATGAGCTCATACTTATTTGTGTTTCTCTCTGGGCAGCATGTGGGATGGTGGTCCCCAACAATTGTCAGAGGTGAAGAACGTGAAGCAGTTCATATTCCAAATCACAAGTTCACCATGAATGTTGTTAGGAACCTGAGCCAAAAAACTCATTGGCGGATTAAAACTCATCTGGCAATCAGTCACTTGGATGTCAGCAAAATCCACGTGAGTTTTTCCCTAAATAACAGTTGACTTCTATGTTCCGCCAGATTACAGTAGTAATATGCTTTTCTTACCAACTTTAGGTTCTTCCGTTTGCAGAATATTGTTGCTGACATGCGCAAAGTATTGGCAAAAAATCCTCAAGTTGAGCAGCAGAGGTTGCATAGAAGAGTATTCTTGGACAAATATTAATCCAGAAAATCAGGCTCTTTTGGTATGTGATGTGTCTTTACTGCCAAGACTATAAATGCTCTGTGTTGATAATGACTCCCACGATATTTTTCCTAATGAATTTATGGTGATCCCAAAGCTGCAAATTCTAGTAGAGCTGCAACTATTAGCCCAAACTTATAACTGATGCTTTTCTTTTAATAGGTTAATTAGGTTTTATCTGATTACTGAGTATCTGCAATGAATGTGAAAGAACTTAACTGGAATACTTCCATTATCTTCAATGCCTAAGTGCAGTGTGAACTGTGAAGTTGCGTTTTTTCAATTCTTGTAGTCTGCCCTTTACTTGGCTTTTGAGAGAGCATACATTGTCAAACGTGACTTTATAAGTAAAGCTTTGTCTTATTCAAGTAAAATTCCTTTTACAGATCTTAGTATCCTGCTTTGTGAAGACATCACATTATGAAGAGTATCTGTGTGTCAAGGTGAGATAACTTCCTCTCTGTATGTAATATTCTATAAAAAGCTTAAACCTTGTCTATGACCTGTAGTGGAAACAGAAACAGCTGAATATGTTGTCAGCTCTGGCCATTACAAGGCAAAAAGTATAGGCTCGACCATTTGCAGTGGCCAGATACCTGTGAGAAGAAAACCATAATGAACCTACTGTTAAGTACTAGGAAATTCAAAAGTTTAATATAACCACAGATTAGACAATTTTTCTTAGGAGTTACATTTGGACACGATTTCGTTCATCTTCCGAACACCCCCTTCCTGGCCACAAAAGAAACGCACACGCATGCACACAACCACTCAAAACAGAAGAGCACCATAAGGTACCATTGTTGATTTTTGGTTGGACCTGACTTCTCGTGTGCTATACAACGCAATCAAGAAATTGATGTTTGCTTGGGACTTGGCTTGTTGCATATTTGAATAGAATAAATGTTAACATGCTCACGAGATCCAGAGATGGGAGAAAATGACTTGAGTAGCAGCATCTTTTGCAATTCTGTGACTCCATGATAAGCACGAGAGAGAATCTTGTAAAAATGGTGGGATTCTCAATACTTCGTAAACAAGTTTGAGAAGTCATTTATGGCTGCTTTTGATATGCTTGCTCTTACTTTTTTTGTGTGCAAGTACAATTGGAAATAGTAGGTGTTGTTCGATAAAGTTGAAGATATACCTAAACTATCAAGGGTGAATGACTGAAAGTCATTGAGTTTTGGATAAATTAAAACAAGAATGTTGCAATTTCACTGTCATTTCTTCGTTGGAGATAACTAGAGGACATCCTTATTGTTTACTACCTGTCTTTTGTTAGTTTAAGTGAACCAGAAAGCTACTGTGAATGTAGCAAGTCAACTTAAAGTCAACTTATGAAATCTGTTGTTACATGCGGGGTATGAAATAGCCCTATAATGATCATAGTGGGGTCTTGAAAAAACAAAAGCAGACATGTTATGATAGTTCTTGAGAAAAATTATGTATTTGGATTTCATTCTTCTTTAGTGACTTATTTGTAATAATTGCAATGAAGAACACTCAATTGCAGTAAGAACACTCAAATTTGCAAGGAGCATCATTTTAATGGGTCTACATTGCTAGTTAAACCTCTCATATGCATCATCTTGTAAGCAGAATTGCTTTTGTTTGACAGGGTCTAGCCATATCATCTTAATGCATTATAGAGTTATCAGCTGTGGTTGCACTTGGTGTTGTTCGACTTATTTGTCACATGCATCTTCAATGGAGCTCAACAGTAATTGTTGTTGAAATACTAATGCAAATACTTGGATGATCTCTGATTAACAGGAAGCTATATTGTTAGATCTCCTTAGAGTAATAAGCCATCACCGGGCCCGACTTGCCACACCAATTCGCACAATGCAGAGAGTATATGGTGATAACGAGCTGGAAAATGTACCATTCTCAGATGCAGGCTTCCTCAAGGTGGAGTGGTGCCTAACCCTCCCTTCTTGTTGATTGAACCCGCATACAAGGTCAATGGACAGGATAAAACAAAAGCTCGTGCCGCTCGAACCCCTGCTGGGGAGCAAGGTGGTAAGAAATTCACTCAGCCAACATCGGACACCACTGCAGATTCTAAGGCTGGAAACACACAGACCTCCGACTCAAAAGTCAAAGTTGGGCTGATTGCCGACCTTAAATTTGATACCAAGGACAAATCTGCGGGAAACATTGAGTCCAAGGAGAATAACAGAACAAAAGCACACCTGCTTCTGATGAAAAAATAAGGGAGAACACGAAGAGTAAGGCAGTGTCAAAGCCCGCCTCAAGGTTTGAATGCTCAGGTTGCCACTCCTAGTGTTGAATCTAAGCAGATGGACTCAATTCCTAATAAACTCACTGAAGAAGTTTGCGACGACGAGAAATCTAATGTTGTTCATCCTGAGAAAAGCTTACAAAATAGTGGGGCCATGTCTTCTTCTGCTCCTACTTTAGGAGCTGACACTGGTAAAGAAGCTGGGACAACTTCTCAATCGAATCTTGAAAACAAGAAGATGGTCTCACAGCCGCCTGTTTCAAGGCCTGGTTTGGAAGACAATATAGTTCTTGGCGTTGCATTAGAAGGGGAAAGAGAACACTCCCTATTGAGGAAGAGGTCATTCCTCAACTAATGCAAGGTTTAATAGATTAAATAGCGAGAAGAACCAAGATGGTTCAGTTCTGGCATCTCCCAGTAAAAGTTCTACGATCAGAAGAACCAGTCAGATTGAATTTCAGACGTTAGTTGCTTTGGTTCGCTGCCGACTGTTGCCGACAAGCTAATACCATGGTAATTCTGTTGTCATCTTGACTTGTTGCTTCATCCAACAATAAGCACATATTCTTAGACTATCATAGTAAAGAATAATCACTTGAACATAGCATGTTTCATCCATGTAAAAACTCGCCTTTTTTTCCCATCTTATCTTTTTTACAAAGTTCAGGCATTACTTTCTGATGCGTATGGTTTCTTTAGCCCGATTTCCTACCTGGTTACGATAGGGTCGAATTCTGCTGTTGCGTATTAGCCACTGAACCCCTATTGGTAAGACCTCTAATGGAAAGATGTCACCACGGAAGTACTGAATCAAAAATCAGCTAGTTGCCTAAGCGTGCAATCGAAGTCCTAATTATTCTAGTTGGTGAATGTCCATCATATTTTCCCAACCAGAATGAACATGTGAGCTTTGTCGATCAGTATTGCTTGACTGACGAATATTGGTGATACCTGGAAATTTTTGGCTCGAAGACCGTCTTTTACATTTCAGAATAGGGTTAATACCACGAAAACCCCAAACTGGTACGCCTGTGACAAATTTACCCCAAACTATTTTTTTGACCACGAAAAAACCCCAAACTGGTACACATGTGACAAATTTACCCCAACTATTTTTTTAACCACGAAAAACCCCAAACTGATATATTTGCGACAAATTTACCCTCTGTTAATTTTCGTTAAAATTTAACGTTAAATTACTTAGTTGGATAGCATGTGGCACTTCACAGGTATACCCGGTTTAGGATTTTTACCCTCCGTTTATCACAGGTTTTATCAATTTAGGGTTTTGCATGGTATTGATCCAATTTAATAAAGGGTAATTTGTCATAGGTATATAGTTTGGGGTTTTTCGTGGTAAAAAAAATTAGTTTAGAGTAAATTTGTCACAAATGTACCAGTTTGGGGTTTTTATGGTCAAAAAAATAGTTTAGGGTAAATTTGTCACGGAAAAAAATAGTTTGGGGTAAATTTGTCACATGTGTATCAGTTTGGGGTTTTTTCTGTGGTAAAAAAAATAGTTTGGGGTAAAATTATCACAGGCCTACCAGTTTGGGGTTTTTCGTGTATTAACCCTTCAGAATATTAGGGAGGAAAAGTTAAGTTGAACTGTGATTCCTAAGGCAAAAGCACTTATAACCTTTAGGGGTTGCATTTCTCACTGTATTCTTCTGCACTAACAAGCTAGAAGCACCATAGTTTTAAGATCACGAGTCTCGTAACGAAACACCATGCCGAAGTCATTTGAGCTAGCAATCCCCCCCAAGAGAATTTCCTAAAAAGTCATAAATTTATTGCAATTGCACCAATTCAGAGTGAATCTTTTGCATTTGTGCCATTTAATGCATTTATTGGCCGCACTGACGTGGAAGTTTTTAATAATATTTAATATTTTAAATAATTTTTTTGTGATTTACTTCTCTTTTTTTTTTTTTGGGGGGGGGGGGGGGGGGGGGGGGTGGGTTGGGGTTGGGGCCACCGCCTGATAGCCTATTGCTTTGGCTGGACCAACAAAAAAAAAGACAAATTTATTAAAAAAATACAAATTGGTTATTAAAAATTTTGTCACGTCAGTGCTAGTCCAGTCAAATGGATTATTTGGGTATAATTATAAAAGGTTCAGATTTCAATTCGTTAAAAAAAAAACTGAATTGACCTAATTGCAATAAAGTTTTAAATTTTTTTTTATAATTTTTTTTTTAATATTGGAAACATTTCTTTGCGTCGATCGCTTCTATGGATCCAAACTAAGCTAGCAAGAGCCACAGACCAGGGATGAGGATCCAAAACTAAGCTAGCAGGAGCCGAACAGACCAGGGAAATGAGGCTAGACAAAGCCCATGTGGAGACCTAGTTGGGTCGGGTTATTGGGCGATCCCATAATGAGACTTGATGTCCTTACTTCTTTTAAGAAAATATTTTCAAAATTATTCAATTTTTTTGCGAAACAAAACAGTGTTAATTCTTTTTTTTTTTTTTTTTTAAAAAAAAAAATAATTTTTTTGGTCAAAGAACTTACTTGGGGAATGTAGTAAAACAAGATTTAAGGGAGTGTGAAATAGATTGGCGTACATCTATCTTAGGATAGGAATGGAGGCAAGCTATCCGCTATTATAAGGGGGGATTTCCTATGTTCTCAGAGTGGCCCTATTTAGTCCATCTTCTATTTATTTATATTTATATTTATATTTATTGTTTTGATTTTTTTAATAATTTTTTTTAATTTTAATTTATTCATTATTATTATATATTATTTTTTTCTTGGAAATCTATTTTGCTTTTATTTTTAGTATATTTTAAAAGCTTTCACGTTCGTATTCATCGACCGTCGGACTCCCAACTAGTTTGGGATAAGGTGATGTTGATGTTGATGAGGTTGCATTTTTTGGTCAAAGCTTGAAGCTAACAAGTTTTTTTCTTGTTTTTTTTTTGGATCCAGACGCTTAAAGTTGCGATACTTAAATTTTCAGTACTTGATATTCACCTTTGTCAAACAGCCCTTAATTAGCTAACGATATGCATGTTGGCTTCTCTTCCCATTTGGTTAGCCCAGGCCCCCATTGACCCGAAGTGGAGAAGGGTAAATTTGGGCTAGAAGCCATCCTCCTATTGGCCTTACATGCCTACATCTACTCAATTTTATAAGAGAAAATACCAAATTCCCTCATCCTACTTTTTTCATCATTTACTTTAAGAAGTACATCTTTACATTCTGGTCACCAAACTCTCCACTCCCATAAATCTTGTTTGACAAACATTGTCTCTCCGTTCAGACCAGAAAAAAAAAGGGAAATTGATCCTCCCAAAAAATCTCCCCGAAACCTCAGCCCCCAACACGGGCGTACTCGTGCAACAACGACTACACGTCACAAGGTCTCCACAGTACGACTTCAACGAGGTCAATCCATGATTTTAGGGGTAAGCATGATTTCTTGTAAAATCTAAACTTATGATAATCGAATCGATGGAAACCGATTGATTTCAGTTTTCATGTTGAAGAGTAAGTTTAAATTTCCAAAACCAGGAAACCTGTTCTGACAAAATAGATAGGATAGTGGAACCTGAAATTAGAATCTAGATTGTTTTTCCGCATCATCCTGTGGTGATTTCATGGTATTTGATAATGAGTATGTAATATCGAAATAACTTCATCATTGAATTTTTTACTTGTGTTAATTTTTATATTTTTCGTGTATCTAAGAATATGAGTAAATGTGATTATTCACTGCAATCGTTAAACTAAAATATACGTGAACCTAAAATCAAAAAACCCCCCCCTTAAAAAACCTATGGACAAGCGATAAGTTCTAAGTTTCAAGATATTCAGGGTTAGTTCCAAATTCCAAAAAACGGGAACTTGTTAAAAGCAATCAGGTTCCATGCAACATGTATGGAAAACCTAAAACCGTTTACCCCTATATGGTTGCATTCCCGCCATCCTGGTCTCGCATGGAATGACTAGATCGATGGTTGTCCACTCACAAGGGGTACGACCTCATCTCAGGTTGCAATTGCGATGGACAACCTTGGTTTGATGTCACAGCAACGCTAGCATGGCAGAGAGCCCACCGAGGTCGGTTTGATAAAACGAAAGAGGGCAACGACTCGCAGCGAGCAAAAAAGGGCAAAGGGTAGTGGATCTGAGCTATAAGTAATCGACACGACACGTCAACAGGGGGGGCGTGATTTTTTTAGAAAATAGAAATTTTGACCATGCTGAGACACGTTGTCTATTAAAATGTATTTTTTAATATACTACATGATCATTATCATTTTTTCTGATTTCACATCTTAGATTTCAAAAATAGGCCAATAATGAATCGAATCAAGAAGGTAGAGGAATGGGTGGTCCTACCAACAACAACAACAACAACAACAAGGGCTTTTACAAATTAATGGGTAAAAAAAATTTATTTTTAACCCGATTTTGGGTCTCCTCAGAGCAAAAATTACAGAAAATGGGCCCGTCCAGTAGCCTTACTGCTGGATGGGACCCCAGTTCGGTGCTGTGGTTGCCGAACGTGCCCGTTTGTGTTGGTCTGGTGTGGGGGGG
>JAGVVM010006921.1:0-15188 GCA_019149425.1 Psidium friedrichsthalianum
ATCGCCCGTCTTTTCTTTCTCCTGGTTTTGTGTATCGAACCCAACCCCATTGATGTTTTCATTTGTCAAAGCCTTTCTCATTTTCTGATCACATGCCAAGTGGAGTTAATCATTCGTTGCGACGCCAGTAATCCCCATTATCACCGACACACTTCACGAGGCTCTTGTCTAACTCTTCGCTCGCGGATCGGACACTGCAGATGCCATTGGGTTTGACCATTTTAGGCTACCACCCACCTGACCCAGTGACTAATACAAAGATCAAAGAAAGTTCACGACTTTTCACTTCCAATCCCTGCACTTTTTGGCAAGGTCACTGTTAATCTTGTATAAGCTCGATCGGCGTAATGTTGATTGGGTATGAAACACACCCTAATTTTGTCTTATCCCGTTTTTTAGACTGAATTGACAAAAAATTATTACTGAATTATCATAACTGTAATGGATTTAAGATTTTTTTTTTATAATTCTCCATTTTGAGAGCTATGGGATCATTTTAAAAAATCTCCAATTTTTTTTTAAATCTTGGATAACAGTATAGAAACTCATGCTGATATGACCCGTTACTGATCATCAAATTTATGTGTTATGTTGTGGCAAAATGCCATACACCTTCAAATTCTTAGAAAACATTTTGTGCCCCTTCATATTCCCTTAACAACTTTTTGCTACAATAGGGCTTCCATTCATGTAAATCCATAACAGATGAAGCCTATTATATGTCCAAGTCAACTACATCGTGAGATTTCGACCAAAAAAAAAAATACATAGTGAGATCGCAGTCATTCATGATGACTATCTATGACCCACATGTGGAATTTAACAACATTTGTTTCGCTAAATTTGACATTTCTAGAAAATGATTTTTAAGAAGTCACTTTTCAAGAAAATAATAATATTTTATAGTATTTGGAAATGAACTAGAAATTATTTTTTGTCGTTTAGAAAAGAAACCCTAATTTTATTCTCCTAAAAAGATATACATTATTCGTCTGATATGTGGATACCCAAGCCACTGAGAACCCAAGCATGGGCATCAGGAACTTAGGTTGGGGCACCGATGACATGGACATGAAAACTGGGTATTGAGGCACGACCTTAAGGACCTAGGCACATTCATCCAGGTTTTCAACCTGCCTCGAGGGACCTAGGAGTAGCCTTTGTAGACCTGCCCCAGTGCCGAGGAATCCAGGCCAGACACTAGAGAGCTGAGTACGGGAGCTAGGTACCCAAGCATGGTCGTTGTAGATCTAGGCATGGGCATTGTGGTCCAGGCTCGACCTTGAGAAACCGGGCCCCGACTTGAGTGCAAGAGTTGAGTACCTACGCATGGCCTCTCATAATTGGGCACAAACATTAGAGCCCCAGGTGGCACCTAGTCCCGGCATCTCAAGCTCAACTTTTGTGGACTTAGGCTCGAGCCTCTATGACTCTAGTACCATGGGCATGGCCACCAAAGATCCAAGCACATGCACTGGGTCCTTGCTTGATGGCAAACTAGACCTAACCTTGATGGATACGAGCTCGGGGCCCAATGAATTGGGCACAAAAGGAAGGTACCCGGGCATAGTTGCCGAGGGCCCAAGCACGACACCAAGATGTAGGGCTTGATCTATGGACTTGGGCCTAAGTGCCAGTGACTTGGGCAACATAGATAGGTAACCGAAAATGGCCACCAAGGACTCAAGCACATTTATTATGGTCCTAGGCATGGCCAAGGCTAGGATCCGACCCCCATGGCCCCAAGTTTGACAAGCACTAGATACTTGGGTACCGAAGTCGAGTACCCAAGCATAGTCACAGGTCTTGGGTTAGGCCTTAAAAGACCTAGGCCCAGCCATTGTGGAACTAGGTGTGATCATTGAGGAACCAATTCCAGCCTCAATTGATTTGGGCATGGAAAGGCAAGTATCCGGCTATGGCCGCAAGGACCCCAAGCATGGGGATCGGAGTCTAAAGCATGGCTGTTGGGGACCTTTTTGGCTACCCTAGCACTTCTATCTAATTCTTAATCGTATTTTAGAAAATGATCTCTAATTTGAAAAGAATGAAAACATTTTCTTGAATATAAGCATATGTTATCTATAGACTGTGAAAAGATGTTCCCTTTTGCTCATTTTTCTAAGTGATCCAAACACTGACGAGCAAAGAAAAAGTTTTTTGACAGAAAATCTTCACAAAACAAATGGAGCATTCATTTATAAAAATATTCCTTGAAACACCTTATATCCAACTTTAAATGACTCTCTCCCTCTCTTGTATCTGTCATCATGTCTATATCGTTGTCGTTGCTTACTATTGTTGCCGGATGGATTGCCGCCAGTCATAGCGTTGCCACAGTTGCCACTTGCCCAAATTTATTAGCCTAAAGATCTAAGCCATTGTCCTTGCCCTTGAGGTTAACAACCCTAGATTGGAGGCTAACTATGCGATGTTAAATTATTGATATTAGTATTATTTTTCATATCAACAAGTATTAAGAATCTTTTATCAGGGTTTTCCATCAATATTCAAATCTTTCCTGACTTCCCTTGAGCAAAACAGCGAAAATTCACATGATTATTACTATGTTCTTGAGTTATATCTTCCGAATTTAGGCCATATGTATTAATGAAGTATCATTGAATGCAGGATTAATGCCTGTTTAAGCTGATGAAAGCATCACCTTCCAAAGCCCCCCAAAGGGTTGCATAGGAGAGGATTAGGACTCAGATCCAACCGTTGATCTGCTGTTAGCATCGATGGTTCCATTCATTCATGGAAATTCTTCTCCAAATAAAGAGGATAAGGTGGCAATAGAAGTCTAACGATTAATACATTACAACAATAAATTGCGCGAATCCTATTTTTCAGATCGAAGGGATTAAATGGATGGTCCCCTCCATGTAGTTGGAGACAATGATAGCAGAAGCCTCATTATTCCTTGCATGCTTTCCTGTTAAGTGAAGCTTCATCCGAGTGAAATTGAACTTTTCATCATTGAAGAAGAGACTGGACTGCCTCGTGCATATTCTGTAGATGGTGGAGCACTCAATCAAATTGACTAAAAACCTAATCGGCCCCCACTAATTTTACCATCTTCCATCTCTTTCCTCGTGTGTGAATGCAAAGACTACCTTGAAGAAGAGATTCTTTGCCTTTTGGCTGTGAGTGGGCCAACAAGGTTTCGTTGAATCTGTCCAGTTTATTAGCCAGAACAGAAAATTTAAGTGGAGCATGCACACCGCATATGATGGCCAAACTACTAGAAATCCTCTTTTGATTCTCATTCCCTCAGAAGGAACAAATCCTCCTTTGATTCTCATTCCCTCAGAAGGAACCTGTTCTTTCCTTTTTTTGGGTCATTTAATCGTCCAAAAAAAAAAAAATAACCTCACTGTTTGCTGCTTCTGGAAGCAAATCAGAATCATCTATCATCTTGGGCACCGCAATGATTTCCGCTTCTAATTAGTAAAAGAGTTGTCAACCAATTCTCCAAATACTAACCAAACATTTATTTAAGAAATTTTTTGTAATTTTCAATGACGTATTTTTTTCCTGTTATATCTAACTATTGCATTATAAATTGTAACATTTTGTGATAAAGTACAAATACTTAAAGTGTCTTAAAGGCACTCGTTAACAAGTCAATATAAAGCCATACATAAAGTAATATGACATGTTATTTGTTGTTAAATTGCACTTACTTGATTAAGTACCTGCTCACAATCTCCAAAAATAGTTGTTAATATATCTATTTTGAGAGTTAGCTTTGTATGTTTTCTTTTTCAAGTATAACTCAGATTGCTCAAGATTAGATGGAAGATGGTGGGTGACAATCATCTTAATTTGCTATTACATTGATGTAGATGTATATTGACTAGAGTCATAATGTAAACGACTGACTGAAAAAAACTAGAGTTGTCGAGGAGCCATGCATGAAGATTTACAGTATTTAATCAACTCGAGTTCGTACTTCATATATGTTTGACTTTAACAACATGACATATAAATGTAAAGGAGTATTAAAAATTATTCCCAAGTGTCCAATCGATGAGGGTTGCAATTTTTTTGCATATATATTTTTCTAAGTAAGTTTCCAACCTTCAAAATTTAGTACAAATGCACCCAACATTGTCTTTCATTTACATGTTTCGAAAATATCTCGATTGACTTTTATATCTTATGTTTTATTTTTCAAATTTTGCGATGCATGCACTCTTTTTTTTCATTAAAAATAACCGAAACTTTCATAACATGTAAATGTTGACATTTAAAGTCGTATGTTTTTTTTTTTCATATTTTTAGTGTAATATTTTAAATTTTGACAGCACTTTTCAATTTTTCTGAACTATCAACAACTACGCTATTTGTTAACTTTCATGGCAGAGATGTTCGGGACTTAGAATGATGTTTTATAACTTTTACCTAGGTTTATTGGGAAAGTTTGCATGCATGTGATCCATAAAGTGTTTTTTTTTTTTGTAATGCATCTCACCGGAAGTATTTAATTTGTGAAACTATATCCCGTTACTCTACATTTGTTTAATTTATTTATTATTTTCTTCCAACCTTTATTCTTTATTTACGAAAACATTAGTAGCTATCTAAGTTTAACAAACATAGCAACTTTCAAGATATATATAAAATATACTCAGTTTTACACATTTACCACAAGTATATTTTACAATATACACTAACCTTCCTCACTATGTACAATCAAAATTTGGAAGACTACACTGACCGTGGCTACTCTGACCCTCTATACTCTTAGTAAACTGTTGGGACCTCTTTCTCATTATGACTTGGGTACTTTCTTAAGGCATTACTTCGCTTTGGAAACTTGACGGTCTATCGAAATTGTGCAGGGACCCATGAGCATTCCTCCACCTACTCTTCGATGTTAGTTTCTACATTCATAACTTCTTGCTTGGAATGTTCCATGTGAGTCGGCAATCCAAACAACGAGGATGCAAAGAGACTATCTCAATTCCCTAAAAAATAAGGATGAGCGAACAGCCTGGTAAATGAAATTATTAGACTTAAAAAAGGAATATCAGCCTAGTACTCAGCTTGGTGGTGTTAATGCATTTTAAACAAAGCTATCTTATGATCTATTACAGAAAGATGCCATGCATAATTAGTCATGCAAATTCAGATATGCACGTATATGCAATAGATATTCTTTCTTTTCACTTTTAGGCTTTCTTTTTCTGAGCCTCTCATTAGGACTTCCAGCATTGGGCAATGTCGCCGCTACATGTGAACAACGGCAGAACATTTCATATCATCATTAGGTAAATGACGTCTATAGTATCGTTGTTTTTTTCATTAATGATGATGGTGGATAATTCCATTGTCGCGAGTAACGACTAGAAAGTACGTCATTACCTCAAGCCCTTACATCATTGGTTCTCTTGTTAACGATGGTAGAAATTGTCTTTTAATTAGCAATTACATACTTGCACACACGTGATCTGTTTATTATTATTTTTTATTACCAAACATGCAGGGCTCAATCGACGGAAAGGAGATGAAATGAAGGACCATTTCAGTGGCTTTTGGCCTAATGAATCAGCTCGGCAGTGCCCAAAACTAACCCGCCTGGCATCCTCGACTTCCCCCTCGTAATTTAACCAAAATAACTTGACATTAGTGCCATGATACTCATGAATATGCACAATCACGCATTAATGCAACACTTCATCAAGTAATAAATAGATATTACCGCGTTAAAATTAGTAATCACATTTACGTGTTACCCAACCATAAGTATTCTATCTTACGACACACATGAAAACAAGGTAAGATGACGACGTAGTGTGGTGCGCCAGTGAGGTGGCGTAGCAGTGTGAGGCAGTAGCGGTGGTGACGACGGCAGTAGCATGAGCGCGGTTGATCAGAACATATTTATGCCTAAAAAGTGTATCTAATTATGGGTTTCAAATAAATATTAATAATTAAATTAGTTCATTTGGCTATTATTTTAATTATTGGAGGAGTTTAATGAGGAGACCGAATTTGAATATTCTCTAATTGTACGGGTTTGGTTAAACCTGATATTTCCTAAAATCTAAAATCCTTAATGAATTTTACAAAATCTTATTTTTAGCAGGTTTGGATTTTCATAGTTCTTGATTAAAAGCATATCAAACACAATCACGGAGAGATCTTGGACTATAGAAGAGGAGATTATTGTAGATTTTCTGATGCGACGAATGGAGAAAAGAAGGAAGCATGAAGCAAAGGAAGGAACGTGTAGAAAATTACTTCGACCTGGCTCCTTCTTCAATTTCTTCTCCAATTTCTTCTCCATCATTCATCTCCATGAGTAGCTAAATTTATTTTATCATCTTTGAATGTAGATGAAATGATACTTCTTGTTTGATTCTAAGTTTTTATTTAGGTTTTGATATTACACTTGATTGTTTGGGAAAGATTGCATTTTCATCTTTTTCATTCAAGAATTTATTGTTAAATCAAGTTTACGATTTTAGTTTCTGTGATTTTAATTTCATTCCCAAGCAGTAGGTTAATTGCAATTTACGATCAAGGACAATGATAATCTATATCTGATCGAACTATGCGTACTAAACTTGGAAAGTGAAAGACAATAGTGATCGACAATATAGGTTATAACTAGGGTAGGTTGTGGATTATTTTAGTGACTATAGCAAGCTTATAGCTTGTTAGGTTTGATAGTGCAAACAAAGAGGCTAATCAAATAAGAAGGTGTCATGGATTTAAGACTAGAAGGTGATAATTTTCTCATACTTTTTTAAATCTTGTTTTAATTATGTGAACTAAATTCCAGCATTAAACTAAATTACTTAGTAAAAAAAACCTCAAATTCATCCTTATTTTTCTTTGCATTTTGACCTCTTCTTATCATTACCCATAGTTAGTAATTAGGGTTTATTTTTTTTTTTATCACACTATGACGCGATCAGTGGTCGATGGTGCCGTGGGAGAGAGAGTAGTGTGAGGGAGAGAGCACATGAGGGGGGGGGGGAATTGGTGGATGTCGAAAATGAAGAAATCGTACCCTTGTTTACAGTAGTTTTCTTGTTTCTCACACAAGTTACTTCATTAATGACCTTTCTCATTAAGTTTTTCTACAAATGTGAATGCATTTATAATATATTGACTTTGTCTTTATGTTTTCTTGACTTTATCAATTCTAGAGTGCGAATTCATTTATAGTTTCTTGGATTTATTATTGAAAGTGACATTGATCTTATTCTACCATTAATACTTGAAAATGGCATTGATATTATCCTTGCATTAGTTACTTGAAAGCAATATTGATCTTATCCTATCATTAATTCCTTAAAAGCGACATTGATTTTATCCTAGCATTAAATACTTGAAATGACATTATTCTTTTCCGTTGACAAATTAACTTGCAGTTGACTTGTATATTTTTGATTGACTTGGCATTGAATTATATATTAATTCAAGAAATATTACAGTGTCATGTTTTCTAATACGAAACTTTTAGGAAAACATCTTAAATAAGTCAGGTAATAGCTTCCTTGAGAAGCTTTAGAATATCTTCATCAAGAAGTTCTTGAATGGTTTTCTCAAGAAGCTACGAGATAGCTTCCTCTAGAAGTTTCTAGGTGTCTTAAAGAACAAGTCAAAAAATACCCTTCTATTTTCTAATTATTTCTAATGTGAAAAATTTCACAAAATTCTTAAATTATTTATCACCAAAAATGATAAGTCAAGAAATCTAGGGAAAGTCTAGTCTAAGTCTCGTAATTATAGGATGATAATTTTCGCCAAGATCAAGAACATTGCTTGGTATTGAGTTGATTCCGATTTGGCACGGTCAAACACTTCCTTTCAGTGATATTTTCCTCTTGAACTTAATTCCCTCCAACTTAACTTACGATTTTTCACGAAATCAAATTGAACCACGACATAAACGTCTAGAAGTCCAGAATGCATATGCTTTTGGAAAGTGACTTCCGAATGTTTTTTCAAAAGAAAAGGACTTGATTAGAAGATAGATGCGAGTCTACTCGTCAACTCTTTTTGTATTTAACAATGAATCTATTAAACTAATTAATTCGACAATGAACGTTGTCTTCCGAGACAATATTCTTTAAGCAAGATGGGCCTCTCAAAATCCCCATTTGTCAGCACTTTGTCACTTTCTCCCCCACAAAAAGTCGAAGAAGAATCGCATTCATTCAATTTCCCAGAAATTTCTGCGACTATGACCTCCCATTATTGGTCACTGTGCAACCAAATCTCTCTCTCTCTCTCTCTCACACACATTATCCTAAGACAGTGAAGCTCATCATGTGAACGCCCCCTTCTTCTTCTTCGAGCTGTAGTCACTCCATGCCATGGATGTAAAGGTCGTACACAAGCACTAGTGTGTATATATATATTCGAAAGCATACACCACAATCTTAAGTTTCCCAATTTTGTCCTCCCTTCGTTTTTTCACTTGTTCATTCACGTTCAATAGGTAATCTTTTGAAGGTTAAGAGCCGAATATTGCTATAGTAGGAAGGACCATGAAGGAATTACAAAGTGGAAAAAGTAAGATAATCATGAATTCCAAAGGGGGCCACCAAAAATGGTCGTAGTCTCCGCGACGTGGTGCTACTGCTAGTACAACTATAGACAGATTTGGACTCAGCAGACATAGACTAAGAGAGTCCAACCTCACATGACCTAATTGGACCACAATCGGCTGGCGATACGTCTCTTTTACAAGACAAGTGGTTTGGAAAAGTGAACATTTTCGAATATCTGCTTTAATTTGCTCTGATTTAACCTTTTGTCGTTCAATGTTGGCTCGTGTTGTTGACTGAATTGGGCGAATGAGAAAGGCATTCTTTGCTTTCCAAAAGCAAAATGAAATGGGGTTTGTGATGGGTTGGCCCAACCAACATTGTCCGCTTGCTTCCGGGTTTCATCACCTGCAAAATAGCAATTGACTGAATATTATGTAGTCAATGACATTTGTTTTTTTTCCAATGTATTGATCATGGGGACACAGGGACACTACATAAGTCTTCCCCCGGTGCAAAAGTTGCCACGACAACAGCCAAGACCTAGCTAGATGCGACTGCTTTCTCTTCGAGATTTATCAGTGAGAGGGACATAGCCATATTATTATTCAAGTCACTATAGCGATCATGTCACTCATCAATAATTTGATCTAAAGTCCAAAAAGATTGTGAATTCTACTTCCCGATGAAACTTATTTTTTTAAATCACATTCTATATGCTTTTGCTTCGGAATGATTGATTCTAGGGCCAATTTCAGATTTGTGAAACTTGAAACCCATCCTATCGATTCAGGAGCCAGCCTAATTTTATTTTTTGTTTAGTTTCATTTCCGAAGGAACAAAGTATTAACAAAAACAGAATAGCTTCGAAAATGTATACAAAAGAAGAAGAAGAAGAACATGAATGAAATATATGCCAAGTCATTTCATCAAACACATAGAGCGCAAGGAATTTTCTGAATCAAAATGTCAGCGGTTCAGACATAATATTCGTATAGTGCTAGTTAACCATGGGTACGCTGCTAATATCATCAAACACATAAAGTGCAAGGAATTTTCTAAATCAAAACGTCAGCGGCTCAGACCTGATATCCGCCAGTTTAAAGAGCCTATGTCTAAGGTGACAAACCCAAGCGCCCGTTGGAGTGGAGGGGGAGAGGAGACTAGAGAGTAGATAGCGAGATTGAGAAATGAGTAGAAGAGAGATTGCGATATGAAAAATGAGAAAGTAAACTCGGGGTTTGAGTTTTCAAAATATGTTCTAGGTTGCCGCTTCCTAGGTGGGTGGGTGGGTTCAACACCCTAAACCGGAACTGGACCGGATATTTCCTTCGAAAACTAGATTGCCGCTCGCCTGACTTTTCCCGTTGTAGTTTGGCCGAAGTATGCCAAAGAACCCCATTATTAATGTTGTGTTTTGTTTGGAGTGATTACGAGGGGATTTACAAAGAAACATCGGTTTGTTCTGGAGGAGGGGAGACAAGACAAGAATTAGGGTTTGCCTTCGGATTATCTCTGTTAATTTTAGCTAAATTAAATCCGTCCAATAGTAGGATGATCTTGCTTGGAAAACTGATTTTCTGCTGTTACTCTTCTCTCTTTAATTGGTCTTGCCAAACACAATTGATGATTTAATCCGTCGTTCTCTCTTCTTCTTCTTTTTTCCCCTAACTATTTGTCGAGTCGTCTATTCAATTCAAAATCACTCAATTCAAATAGAGTGTCCTTTCAAAACAATAGTAGAAAGTATCATTACGATGGCATATTTTCCTTTGATGCCAGGTCCAGCAATTTGAGGAATTACAAAAAAAAAAAAATAAATCTATTATAATTGTGCTGGGTTAGTACTAAACCTTTTAATTTGATCAATTTAGTCCTAAACCTTTTGTCAATTTATCAATTCAATCAATCCGGCCAATTTTGATTGGGAATTACTAACATGGACATCGCCATCCTATGTGGCGACCGTGAACAATTTTTATAATTTTCTAAAATTTTATTAATCTTACTATTTTTTTTATCTTTTTTTCCTTTTTTATTTTCTATTTTTTCATTGGGTCCGGCGAGGTCACTAGCAACCCCCGCCAACCACTGTGAGACCCCTATCTAGCCGGCATGGGCTGTCGGTGATCTCATTAGCCACAATGAAAAAAATAGAAACTAAAAAAGGAAGAAAAAAATCATAAAAAATTTAAAAAAATTATTTACATCAACGTTGGCAGCAATGTAAGATAGTTAGTGTCAACATCAGTTGTTTCCGGCCAAATTGTACGGGTAAACAGAATTGGCAAATTATCAAAAAATTTAGGACTAAATTGGCTAGATTAATTAGAGCACTGAATAAGTACAATCATAATAAATTGATGACTTTTTTTATTGTAATTTTTTCGAGCAACCCCAACTTGGATGAGAGAGAAACACATAGTCACAATAAAGAGAAAGGCATCGTCACAAATCACAATAATTTGGTCTTTAACACGCGTGGGATATTTTTCTAGAAGATATGGAAAGTTCAATAGCTGCCATGATAAAAAGGTAAAGGTTTTCTTATAAGGATGTCGATCTTCAGATTATCCTCAATGGCTCATGATGGACGTTTGAATAATATATGCCGTAGTCATTTAAAAATCTAATTGATCCTCAAATTGAAAGAATCGGGATCATATTGACACAAAAAAAAAAATCAGTTCAACAAAAAAAAAATATGGCACCTAGCACATCCCCAAAGGCTTTTTGAATAATGACTGGTATTGGGAATTGATTTCCTCCTATTTAGGGGGAAAAAAATAGAATCTAGAATTTACATTGTCAGAGAATTAGGAGAGTTATGCCAGAGAATTAGAGAAAACTGTTTTCTTTTATATTGATGGTAAGTACAGCCCTATTTATAATACAAGAGGTCTGAAAAAAAGAGAAACAAATACACAAAAGAAGGAAAGAAAAGATACAAAACTCTAATTGATCAATTAAGATCAATTAGACCAGACAAGATATTTGACAGAATCAATTAGCGGCAATGGTATCTTCAACACTCCCCCTCAAGCTGGCGGTCTATACACATCAAGAATGCCAAGCTTGCTAAGTAGATACGTATGTTGCCTCTGACATAATGCTTTAGTGAAAATGTCCGCTGGTTGTTCTGTTGTTCTTATTCCTTTAGTTTTAATCACTCCATTCTGAATTTTTCTCTGATGAAGTGACAATCAACTTCTATGTGTTTCGTCCTTTCATGGAAAACTGGATTCATGGCAAGCTTGAGTGCGGCATCATTGTCGCAAAATAGGGTGGTTTTCCTTTACCCACACACCGAGATCTTGAAGTAGACCTCTTATCCAAACTATTCGCAAGTGGACTTTGCCATTGCTCGATATTCTGCTTCGGCGGACGATAAAGAAACAGTCGTTTGTTTCTTGGTCTTCCATGAAAGTAGCGAGTCTCCCAGTTAACACAAAATCCAGTAATAGATTTTCTGCTCATAGGGCAAGTAGCATAATCTGTGTCGCAGTATGCCATAATCTTCTTGTTGTTATCCCGAGAAAGCAGTATTCCCAATCCGGGACATCCCTTCAAGTACTTCACCACTTTTAACGCTGCATTCATGTGTGATTGTTTTGGGGCGTGCATAAATTGGCTGAGAATCTGCACAGCATAACATATATCAGGTCTAGTCATGGTCAAATAAATCAGCTTCCCAACAAGTCTTTGGTAGATAAAAGGATCTTTAAGCAAAGGATCCTTATTCATGGGTGACAATTCCTTATCGTACTCAGCTGTTGTCAACTTGACATTCTGCTCAATTGGAATAATGGCTGGTTTGGACCCTGATAATCCTGCTTCTGATATGATCTCTAGCACGAATTTGCGCTGGCTAAGACAAATCCCTTTATCTGATCGCGCAATTTCTATTCCGAGAAAATATTTCGGGGCTCCCAAATTCTTGATGTGAAAAGCAGAGTGCAAGTACTTCTTAAACTTATCAATAGCCGAAGCATCATTCCCCATAATGAGTATGTCATCAACATATATGAGCAAGTATATTGACGAAGTACCTTGTCTCCATGTAAACAAGGCATAGTCATGCTTGGATTGCTGGAAATTTGCGGCTAGAAGTGCATGAGTGAACTTAGCATACCATTGCCGAGAAGCCTGTTTGAGCCCATATAGGGACTTTCGGAGACGACATACACGATTCTCCCCCTGTCTGCGAAGTCCTGGTGGAAGTTCCATGTAAATTTCCTCTTCGAGGTCTCCATGGAGGAATGCATTGTTTACATCCATTTGGTGGAGTTCCCAATCACGGAAAGCAGCTACAGAAAAGAAAGACCGAATAGTGACTTCTTTTGCCACTGGTGAGAAAGTCTCTGTATAATCAAATCCTTCTCGCTGTGTAAATCCCTTTGCTACCAGTCTTGCCTTATATCGCTCAATCGAACCATCCGCCCTATATTTGATCTTATATACCCATTTGCAGCCAATAGGTTTTCGACCAGGAGGGAGAGGAGCAAGGTCCCATGTATTGTTCTCCATTAAGGCTCCTAATTCATCCTTCATCGCTTGTTGCCAACGTGGATCTTTGGTGGCTTCGTCATAAGTCGCAGGTTCATGTCCCTCAGAGATTCTACTAATGCAGCACTTATGTTCGTGTGACAAGCGATTGAAGCTAACATAAGAAGAGACAGGATAATGTGTACCAGAGGATTCCAATGTCGGGCAAATGTAATCTGCTGTCCATGTAGGTGGTCGTATGGTACGTCCTGACCGTCGAGACTGTCGAGGAAGAGCCGTTGCAGAGGGGACATCATTTGAAGCATTTGGTGAAGTCGAAGTGATATGATCTTCTGATATATATCCCTGTGAATCATCAAGGGTTGTTTCGTTCGCATTAGGAGAACATTCCTGAGGACCAGCGGTTGCATGAGATGTCATGGGTGATTCATCTCGAGTAGTCAATACTGGTGTGGAGCTGGAAAATCTTCTTCACATAAGAAGGATCGCCGATTAGCAATTGGATGTGAAGATAGCTCATCCTGAAAGGGAAATATATCCTCATGGAAAATAACGTCTCTGCTGACGAAAAATTTTTCAGTGGATGGATCATAAACGAAATATCCTTTTTGCAGAGGAGGATAGCCCATAAAGATGCACTTGAGAGCACGAGGACTTAATTTGTCCCGAGGGCCTACAGTGGAAACGTAGCACAAGCACCCAAAAACACGGAGATGGCGAATGTCTGGACGTTTCCCAAATAGTAATTCGTAAGGAGTCTTACCATTGAGAATTCGAGATGGCATCCGATTGATCAAGTATGCTGCCGTGACCACACAATCTCCCCAGAACGTTTCTGGAATAGAAGCTTGATATTTAAGGGCACGAGCAACTTCAAGAAGATGACGATGTTTTCGCTCAACAATTCCGTTTTGTTGAGGTGTGTAAGTACATGAGCTTTCATGAAGGATCCCTTTCGAAAAAATAATGAAGAGCATTCATGATTAAAGAATTCACGGGCATTATCTGTTCGAACTCGCTGCACAGTTTTGTGGAACTGGGTTTTAATCAAAGCAAGGAAATTCCGAATATGAGAAAGAACTTGGGCCTTGGATTGCATTAGGAAAATCCAAGTTGCACGTGTGTGGTCGTCCACAATTGTCAAGAAAAATCGAGATCCATCACGATGCGGTGTGTGATATGGTCCCCAGATGTCCATGTGTAGGAGAGAAAAAGCTTTATTAGCACGTGAGGTGCTTTGTGGAAAAGGCAATCGTGATTGTTTAGCGAGAGGACATATATGACATTTTGGATGAGGAAATGAGGCGCTATGGCCTAAACGTTGATGGAACAAAGACATTTTATTATTGATGTTGGCATTACAGAAAATGCCCTTATTTAAGGGAAAAAATGAAGCATTGAAATCTTTGGGAAGAGCTGCCCAAAAATAGAGTCCCTCTCGAATTTTACCCAAGCCCATCAGTTTCCCAGTCGAAAGGTCCTGAAAGAAGCATATGTCAGAGTCGAAGACGACTTGACAGAGATTGTCTTCACAAAGTTTGGAACCGAAATGAGATTGAATTGGAAATCAGGAATAAGCAAGACATTTTTTAAGGTGATGGATGGACTGAGTGAGACATTTCCAATTTTTGTGACAAAAGTATCATTGCCATTTGGAAGACGTACTGAAGTATGAGGCGATGATTCGTAAATATCACAAAAGAAACGTTCATCGCAGATTATGTGGTCGCTAGCACCTGAATCAATAATCCATGCCTTAGTAGAAATGGAGTTCAAACAATGAGAAATACCTGCATAACTTCCCATCTTATCCTGTGTTCCCAACTGATTGAGAGCTCTCATGATTTGTTGGAATTGATCATTGTTAATGGGCTGATGAGCTTTGGCATGTGCTGCAACCGAAATATCCCGTTCCCTTTTGTCCCTATCTGCGGGTTTGCCATGCAATTTCCAACAAGTTTCCCGAGTATGATATGGACGTTTGCAGTAATCACAGTATTTTCCTTTACCTTTGTTGGAATTTTGAGAATGGGTTTTATTTGATCCAGAATTTTGGCCGTTGGATCCTCTCCATGCGGTGTAGCCGTCGCATGCTGTGGACCATCCAATCTAGGAGCTGGGCAAGAATGAGTCCCTGGACCCTCCGATCGGTTCTGAAATCATATCTCGGCC
>JAGVVM010006922.1:0-22900 GCA_019149425.1 Psidium friedrichsthalianum
TCAAAATGCTCGCCAAGCAGACTCTTTTGGTAATTATTGTGGAGGCTATTGTAATTGTAGTGAGAATGAGTCATTGAATAGGATGAAAATAATTATGAGATTTATCGCACCATTTGGGACATGGAAAAATATAAATAGGCTTTTAACATGACCAATTGCTTGCGACTTATATTTATTTTATTGAAAATTTCATAATAAAAGAAAATATTTTGTAACATCTTTAAGGTAAAAGGTTTCATTTCAGAGTCTGCTAGTCAAATGAGCTGAATTGACACAATTACAAAAAGTTTAAGACTCATTTGGTACAATTATAAAAAGTTTTAGATTTAATTAGCCAAAAAAAGAGTTTAGAACCGAATTATAGGTTTAGGACTTGTATGGCACTTTTCCCTTTATTGTGGTAGAATTTGGCATAGTGGTGGTAGATTTTGGGTTTGAGCTGGTAACGACGGCATGGCCGATTTTGGCTAGGTTGATCAATTGTGCTCTGCTCACGTTGGCTATGAAGGTGGTGCTCCCTCCACGATAGAGGGTGGCGGGCGGGGCGCCGGGGTGGCTAATGGTGGCTCCAAGGAGAGGACATATATTTTTGAAAAGAAAAAATTGCGGTTTTATACGTAGACCGAAGAAAAAAGATGATGTGCAAGCGTTTTAATTATTTGATGTGTATTTGCTGATGCAGCATCAGAAAAATAAGGCACCCTAGCGTTTGAAGGTACAACTAAGGGCAATTTAAGGAATAAGTTGACCGTGCCATCTAATGCCGCTATTTTATTTTATTTTTTCTAAATAAGAATCTCTTCTGAAAAGTTCAGGTACTTGATTAAATATATATATATATATATATATATGCAAAAAGATTAGGTAAAATTTAACTTTGAACCAATTAAAAAGGATTTTTTTTTCTTTTTTAGTTTCTCGCCGAACCACATAACACACGTGAAAATATTTGAGATTATATTGAAAGCTAAATAAGATAGGGTTCACTATAACTCTTGGATTAAGCTTTTGAGATTTCTTTTATAACTTTTATAGCTAGAAATCAGACATTTTTTTTTTATTTATTTATGTTGAGAACCTTAAATTCGTAAATATAATTTTTTTTTAATCATATACTTGCACATTATTTAGACAAGTATATGTATTATCTTATTTTCAAGATCATTTTTATGTTGGAGAACTCAATAGGAAATTCCTTTGCCCTCAAAAGCCCAAGCTCCATTGAGCCCATTTTTGCACTTGTTTAAATGAAAAAACAATCTCGTTTCGAGCCTACCGTCAAAACTTAGAAAGTACCATTCAAACTCTAAAACATTCACATGTTACTTCATATTTTCAAATTTGAAATGATTTTGGTGTTATATTAATGAAAATTAGAACCAATTCACATAGTAGGCATGTAAGTGTTGTTCGATGGCTATGCATGAAAAGAAGATGGTAATTACTTTAGGGAAATGAGTGGCCAATTGATACAAGATATGCCGATGCAATAGTAGTTTAAGTGGAAGTAGCTGCCCATTAAAAAAAAAAAAAAACTAGTCAAGTATGTAAATTTATCATTTTACATTTTGTTATTGTAAGTGTCAAGAAAAATTCTAAGTGAGTGCCTAAAGTGCCCTCATATTAAAGAAAAAAAAAAAAAAGCCCCTCTAATATCATTCTTGGGAGCATAAGTTGTATAACTTCTGGTTGGATCTAACTTAAATCAAAAGTTTAGGCCAATGAGTTATGAGTCAATTTAAATGTATTAAATTATTAACTGCTCAACACCACATCAGTTATTCAATATGAGACTTTTTTTTAACATAACTCACACGTGAACCTTAACAATATATTTAAAGTTGGGTTGTTTCATGAAAAACAACTGATTTGAAAAAAAAGAAATCTAGACAAATGACGTTTATATATCATTAAATGATTACTTTAATGATAGATGTCGTGTTTGACTTGATTCTTTTAATTCTGCAGTTTCTAGTCAAATTCGATTAAAATCACCTATTGGTGAAATTTTTATTTGTTTATTTTTATATGTAATAGGAAATTTTGTTTGTTTACATAAGTACAACGGTTAATTATAGATAAATATTTTTCAGACGGTTATTTTATTAGGAAAAAAAAGTCCTCCGACATCTTTTACGTGTCACCATGTAATCCAAATAAAAATTCACTAAAGAAAATACCTAATAAGAGGTTTGCTGTGAAAACTGAAAATTTTAAGGGCTCTCTCTCCAACACGGAAGAAAACGCAGAGCGGGCAGAAGAGTAAGAAAGACGAGCTAGGGATTATGGCGACCGAGATCGAAGGAGTTCCTGCGACGGACGCTGCGGTGGCTCTCGGCGGCGAAGGAGCCGCACAAGTTGGAGAGGAAGTGGACGTTTTGGTTCGATAACCAATCGAAGCCCAAGCAAGGCGCCGCCTGGGGGACTTCTCTCCGCAAGGTCTACACCTTCGACACCGTCGAAGATTTCTGGTGGTATGCTTCGGTTTCGATTCCGATGTCGTGTTCGCTTCTTCTGTTATGCGTGCCTGGTTTTTCCCGTCTCGTTGATCTGCTGGATACCTGGATACCTCAATTTGTGTGTTCGTGCTCTTCTTAGGGCTTCACCGAGGTTTCTTTTTTTTGTTACCCTTGCCAAAGAGGCTAATTACGATGACGTGGGCATCTAGCGTGATGGTGCGGTTGATTGGAATTTCTCGTTTTGTTTCTTGTGGAATGGAAGAGGCACTTTTGGATCTGCTGATATAAGTTGTGCTGGTATGTAGTAAGTAATTGGGTGCCTTCACAATTCATGATCTGGTCATGCTTCTTGATGACTATGAACATGCACTAATTATTCTGCTGAAAGGGTAAAATAGTTTTTTCACGAAAAATTCTCGGTTGAGATGATGTAAAGGTTTACTCCTGGCCTTTCTTTCGAATTGGGACTAATGGTCTGGGCTCAGTTTGGTTTACTTCTGTCGATGCTGTTAATGTTATTAATATCGATCATGACAGGAAAACTGCAGGCTGGACTTCTGGCTTGAATTGTCAACTCAAGGAAATTTATTGAAAGTGAAGAATGGTACTTTCCACATGCAAGAGTGGAATGATACTGAGTCAACCTTGAGCTCAGCTTAAATAACGGTCTCTCTAGAGAGTGGCCTTGCATTTGTTCAAATATATTGCATGACTGACTATCGTTGAAATTGCTCTCTGCAGAGCTAAATATAATTGCTTTTTTTTTTTTCTGACCGTTGCTTTGCTATTGTCTAATACTGTTGTATGATTCCTTTTAGCAGCAATGTGCCCTTCTGTTTGTTTGCATTATGGTTTCTTGTAATCAAGGTGTATGCCTTACAAGAGTTCATCTTTCATTCTTCTAACAATATTGACATTTCCCAAAGTTCATACGGTTTTCTTTTTTTCCATGTTTTCACGCAGTTTGTATGATCAAATCTTCAAGCCAAGCAAGCTGCCTGCAAATGCTGATTTTCACTTATTTAAAGCCGGCATTGAACCCAAATGGGAAGATCCTGAGTGTGCTTATGGAGGAAAGTGGACTGTTACCTGCAGCAGAAAGGCTACCCTTGATACGATGTGGCTTGAAACAGTGAGAAGCTTAAAGTGACTTTCCTATTAGTTCATTCTCTTTACCTTCTACAAACCTTTTGAATAGGAAAAGGAATAACATAAATGGGGTTTCAATAGTCTTTTTTTTTTTTGGGTAAGGAGGTTTCAATAGTCTTGAATACTAATAATCTGATAAATCTGTTTTTTGGTAGCTGATGGGTTTGATTGGAGAGCAATTCGACGAGGCAGATGAAATCTGTGGGGTGGTTGCTAGTGTGCGCCCAAGAGGGGACAAACTCGCTCTGTGGACGAAGACAGCTTCAAATGAGGCTGTACAGGTACATGTTCTCTCTAAAATAAATTTAAGTAATCAGTTGCACCTCTCTGGTGCCCGCTCATTGATCAACTTGTTTTGTTGTGATTCTCTTTTATCATATGATAAAAATTATGCAGTGAAGATCTCTCATTGATTTTTCCTTCCTGTCACTATGTACAGATTTTTGTAAATGCTCGTGTTTTAATGCATCTAATTGATTGTGTAGCTCGTATGTTATTTCCAAAGAGTCAACATCTACTTGGCTCTGCCAATATGATCCTTTCTAAATATCCTTTAGCCATGAGCCTTGCCTTGTTTCTGGTTACTTTGCCTTTAAGTCAACATCATATAGTCCATATGTGGCCTCTGAGGCTTTAGATCTTTAAAAATAGTCCTGTAAGCAGCTGATGTGTACCTGCTGCCTGCTATGAGTTAAATCTTCTCAAGCACCTGCACCAATAAAGTTGTCTGATTCACAGTGATTATGCCAAGGCAATGCAATTTAAGTTCTTTTTTGTTCTATGGACTAATAAGTTAGATCAGCTTTCAGTTGCCAAACCTGGGACCTGCATCTGGCAAAAGTAGTTAGAGCCACACTCCACAGCCTATTTTTTGGGGATTTGTGAAGTACTGTTGCATATAGCCATACATTACCTATTCCCGAATCATCATTCAAGGTTGCAGATGATTCAATTGCTGAACATAAAATACTAACTGCATTGATCTCCTCTTATGTAGGTGGGTATTGGCAAGAAGTGGAAGGAAATCTTGGATGTCACTGATAAGATCACTTACAACTTCCATGTAAGTCTTACCATAGCGAGTTTGGTGTTGTTGTAAATCGTGTATCTTCCCTTCTTGACTGTCTTGTTTATTGCAGGATGACTCTAGAAGGGAAAAATCGGTTAGGCAACGTTATACGGCCTGAATCTCTGCTGCCAATTCTGTTGGTGAGAGTAATGCAATGTTATATTTATCGCATGGATGGTTTAGCAAGCACGGCATGCTTTGGAGTCTGGAGCACGCAGAACAAAAAGAAAAGGCTTGATATGCTTTAGAGATGTTTTTCCCCATCCTGGCTTTGCATTTTTTTTTTTTGCCTCATGAAGCTGTTTCTTCATCATGTTGTGCTCAGCTTATTGAAGAACAGTAGAAATGCATCTTGTTGTGGAGATTACCGCATGATAAGCAATATGAATTGATTTTTGTCTTTTTGCACTTAATTATTTATTGTCCGGCTTACCTTTCTGATCTGGTCGTGGTTATGTTGTGGTGTTTATGGGATCTCCTTCTTTTACATTATGTTTAACCTCAAAGAACCTGAGTTACAAAAACTTGAAGCATTGATAGTGTTTCTCTCTTCTTTTTTCTCTTCACTCAGTCCTCAGTATTATGATTCCAGATGTTGTTCTTTCTCCTTGTTGAGCTTATGAGATTTAGGATGGAATAACCAGAAATTAGATGTGAGCAAAAAGGGGATGCATTTGGATTGAACTGGGACAATCTGAAAGCATATAGTGGTGTTGAAGTCTGAAAGTTTATCATTGAAGTACCAGGAGGAGATTGGGATGTTGTGTAGCAAGGTCTGTCTTGAAATCATGATCTTCCCACCTCAATATCTCTCACTAGATTATTAAGCCAGAAGGGGGAGAAACTGCAATTAGTGGACTTTTTTTTTCCCTCAATTTTGACTGGAACTTAGTGGATATTTAACACTTTCGGATTTCAGCATCAGTCTAAACAGAATGTGATTGGTCATGTCCGCTGGCTTCTTGATATAGATTATGTTTGGTCTCAGTATTCACGACATGGCAAAGACAGGTAAGCATCCTATTAGCTAGGCAAGTAGAGAAAACAGTGAGTCTATGAGTGGCTGCTAGTTGTCTTGTTATTGCCGAGAAAAAAAAAGTATTTACATCTATTCATCCATGGCCCGGTGAGTGTGGGAATATGTGTTGATCCTACAACATGAAGCTTGGGAAAACTCACTTCTAAAGCTTCTATCAGAGCAAGAGAGCGCGAGACCTGTCAATATGCTCGGTAAAGGTGAGCATAGGGTCAAGTTCAACTTGGTAATCCCGCCTGGATTGTCCAGTTCCAAACTGGCTACCAAGAGAAGCGATTTGGTTCTCAAGTCTTAACATCCGACGACTGGCCTGGATCAAGCAGGGTTTCGGTTCGAGCTCTAGAGTGGTTGTGTTTGAGAAATAAAGGAAGTGAACCATAATAGAAGTTGAAGACGGTCTATAGGCTTGTGTTTTGATATAGCCAATGTCTGTAGGCCTGCCCTGCGCGCCATCTTCTACGGGCGGGCTTGTGCATATTTGCTCAGGCACTGCGACTTTTCGTTGGGGGCTTCCTTAGCCTACTCCATGTCAGGTTTAGACTTAAGTACCATAGAGACGTGTCGCTCTCTGTGTTGTTAGTTGAACATGTCTTCAATCATGATGCAATTAGAGAACAAGTCAAGGTTAGCGGAAATAGCGACGAGCAAGAGGCTGTGAGAACATATTTTTCATTTTTGCACGGGCACTTTTATTGACATGTTTCTTGTCTTTCTATAAGGCATGTCTCAATAATTTTACTTGACATCTCATCGTTATTCGTAACCAGTAACCATGCTTCCTGCACGATTAGGATCAAACGGATATTGAGAAAATCAGGCAAATATAGGACAGGTTATGAGACTCTGAGACGATGTTCCGGGTTCGTTTAGACAATACAGCTTGGTACTTGTCATGGCTTTTCCGTGCTGGATGACACTAGGTCTTTTCGAAACTCTAGCTCGGTCATTAGGCGAGGAAGGAGGGTGCTTCCAGGCCAAGGAGCAAACGAAACTCGATTTCCAGATTTCTATACCCTAAAAGAGCAATTTCACTTGATCGCGAGCACTTTCTTTGGAAGTGAATTTGTTCCGTTGTCGAGAAGCGACCAATTACAACTAAGAACTGAATTAACCATGAGGAAAGCTCGTGAGACAAAAGTATATAACTACATTACATGGAAACTCTAGCAAGAAGCCAGAGGAAAACGTATGTTGGGGAAACTAGACATATACTTTCATATGCTCATCGGACCTAAACATTTTCGTCCCATGAAATAAACAAATGCACTGAGGGTTCGTTCTTCGATTCGTCTTAGGCAAGGAACCCTAGCCTCTCTCCGTTCTTCTTGGCTAATCGGATCAGCCCTTGTCTTTGCTTTGCATCAGCTCCAATCGCCTTGCAGAATTCTGTGATCACCTGATCATACAGTGTTTTATGCCTATAATCAGTTTGATGTTATTATGCGTATGATAAATCAAGTGGAGTATCTCCTAAATAATCGAAATTCGGAAAGTCACAATAAAATATTAGAACATAAAACTGTAGAATGCAAGTGGCTCGGTACCTCCTAACTTAAAAATTTTATTATTTGGATGTCAATAGTCAGAAAACTGCACAACCACACACATTTTTCAGACAAATTATCCCACTCATCTGATCTTGTTTTCCTCTCTTTTTTTTTGTAAGCCACAAACTCATCTGTCAAAAAAAAAAAGTCGTTTAATTTCAAGAATACCATTGATTAATTTTCTCTCCTACATCTTTGAAAGGTCACCCACATTTCAATATTTCATGGACATATATACTTTTGAATCTCTATAGTTTCATCTTGGATTCAAGAACTAGAATATTCATCCCATTCTAAACCCTCACCTCTCAAACTTTCATTCATCAATGCCATTACTTTAGATAGATCCGACTCTGATGAAACTTTATAAAAGAACAAATCAATTTTCCCAAAAGGCAACGGATTAACAGAAAAAAAACCAACAATAATTTTTGAATGTCACCAATTTTCAATCAATTAAATTTATAAATGCATCATGTACCTAGACACTAGATGAATCAATAGATTTTACCATAATTTTTCTAACCAATCAAATTCCAGATGGAGTCATGAGACCAGCCTAAGATATTTTGATTACTTATGTTATATATATGAACAACCGTTAATCATACGAAGACTGCTTTATAAATGGTCATTTAGACAAGAATATGTGCAGATACCTGCGAGTGAAGAGCAATGGCTTTGCCCCGGAGCTGGTTGAACCGCTTCTTCCCGATGAGGTTCCTCGTCACCACCACGGCTGGCGCAAACAGACCCTTCCCTTCATTGACGTTCTTCATCACCGGTTGGCACCTCGCTGGCTTGCTTGCCACCTTCACTCTCACTGCCGACTTCGCCATCAGAGCATGGTGGTCCTCGCCCACGATCGAACTCCCCCAGTTCCCGTGGAACGAAGACCCGAACCCGCCTTTCAAATTCACTGCAGAGATTGATGTCACGGCCATTTGACGACCGATGCAACAGCGACAAAAATCAAGAACCAACCAAGAAGCTCGAGCTGAAGCTCAAGCAGTGGGATCGACTTTGGTTTTCTTCCGGTTCTTCTGTGCAAGATTGGTGCTAGCGTGTGTGGTTCGAGTCTCTTGCCTAGTGTTGTGCTCTTGCGAGGAGGTGATATTGTTTTGGAATGGGGGTGTGTGACGATGAGAGCCTCCCGTTTCTTTATTAGGGGCCAGGAAGCATCAGGAGCCACACGTTCCGGTGGCTTGGAAATTCAAGAACCACGTAGGTCACTACCGGTCTCTCGTCTGTGTTATTTTTCTTGTGGTCCCCTGATTTTTGGGGTGAAGAAGGGAGATCTGAATCTGCAATCCTAATGGCTCCACTCTCTTCGAGGGTGTAGGGGCCCGCTCGGCCTTTTCCATGTCGAGCTCATCATGGACCGGGGGTGCGTCTCGACCGTTCATTTGGTGGGTCGTGAATCGGCCGCGGGTGAATCCGTCCCGAACGGATGCTCAAACATTGTCGGGTTGTGGCGGGATAAATGAAGAATTCATCTGCATGCAAGTATGTAAACTCGCTTTACGGATCCTCAATCATGACATAGGAACTATACGGGCGCTTCAAGCATGTTGTCGGGTCTACTAGAGCCGATAAATTCTCGAGTTAGCATCCCATGTAAAAGTCTTTTGATGTGGGCTACATTAATTGAAATTGTAATTTATCGATTTACGAGATTGGTTTAATAGGGTAAAAAAATAAATTAGTATAATACGGCGCTGTCTTGTGTGGGCCGAATAAAACCCGACCTGTAATGGGAGAGTTTGTGGCTGAAATCTCTATAAATATTGCTCAAGTCTTTCATCTAATCTGATGCACAAATAATCTCACATATGGAGGAGTTGCTGAACACAATTCGTAAAGAGGGCGATAAGCACTTGAGCCTTGGATTGTTGTTATTCCGCAACAAGAACGATGGATTTCAACTCAGATGCGCAAATCTCTTTCCTCCAATATTGTGCTCAAGATCCTACCCATGGTTGATATGGGGTGCTGATTTCTCGGCTTACATGGTAAACCTAGGTCAATACTTGTTTTATACGTTGGGTCTAGACAAGCGTTTCTACGAAGCTCAGGACCGTTCGAGGTGAGGAAACTTCTTGGACGGGCGCGGCCATGCGGAAGAATGGCGACCGAATTGGACGGTGCAAATCAACTGGGGATTCCTAGGATGATTTTGACCAAGAATGTGTGTTGGAGAGACACGAGGGAAGGAACCCAATTGGAAACTTCCATCTTCCCTTCTCGATTCAAAGGTTCAAACTGCCTAAATCATTACGTGATGTGTGTGTGAACTCCCAATTTTCGCTGGTGGGTGGCTGAGAAAGACTGGCTTATGAAGAAGAATGGTGAAGTCTTGAACATTCGATGGTCTTGGTTCTTGGAAAGGTGGAGGAACAAAGTCAAGGATTTGCTTCTTCTCTGGGATGCCTTCCTACATTGTCGGAGAAATGTGACCTTGAAGTAGATGGTTTCGATTTGAATAACTAGTGGGAGAAGTTTCTGATATCGATCGCTCGAGTTGATTCACGTGGTTCTTTTATTTGAGCGGTGTTAGGTATGCTAAAACCGTAAGTGGAGATTCTAAATGAGCAAACGCTACCTTTAATGCCCAATAATAGATTGTCGTATCCTTAAATAATCTAGAGAAAAATTCAAATATGAATTCCAAGTGCAATCATTTTCTCAAATAAGGGCTCAAGTGCCCTCATTGTGTTAAAGAAGGGTAAGAAGTCCACATTGTTTTAAATAAGAGTCTGAAGTAACTATATTGTTCTTAAAAAAGGGCATGAGTCACTTTAGTTAGGGAAATTTTGGTAATTTATTATTTTATTTTGTTTTATTCCTTTTCTCAGCTTTTAAAAGATTTTGAAAAAAGGTATAAAAAAAGAAACACAGGCGGGAGGACTTCGCCACCCAACCACTAGTGGGATGATAGCTATGGCTGTCAAGCTTGCTGGCGGCTAAGCCCTCACCTAAGCCGGGAGAGGGCTATAGCCATCGGCCGAGATCGAGTTAGACGGCGCCCTTCGACAAGCCGCCCAGATCTAGAGAGTCACATTCCTCTCTTGGCTCTGGCGAGGGCCAACGACCTCGACGACCATTGCTATTGCCCCACTAGCTATGAGGCGGTAGCCACAGGCAGGAGGTCTAACCTCTTGCCCGATTTTTTTCCTTTTTTCCTTTTTGTTTTTAATTTAATTTAATAAAAAATTAGAATAAATTTTCATTTTGACAAAAATGTCCTTAATTAGCCAAAAAATTTAGTTGATCGGCTGGCGAGATCAAGCCCTTCTTTGAAATAAGCATAGCTATTTATGACTTTTTTGAGACAATGATGGCACTTGAGGCCCTTATTTGAAATAAAGTCCACTTCAGACTCTTATTTGAGAAAAGTATGATACTTGAGGAACTTTTTTGAAATTCTACTAGTAATCTAAATTTCTAGACTAGTCCTAGTGGGTAAAATTGTCAATTTAATTCAAAAATTTTTATTGTTTTTGCCAATTCAGTCCAAAACCCTTTAAGTTTGTCGATTTAGTTCTAAACATTTTCACTTTTTTCCAATTCAGTTCTATTGACCGAAAATTGCTGATATGGATGCCAACTGTCCTACGTGGTATCACTGGCATTGATATGGATAATTTTCAATGATATTTTAAATTTTTTCAAATATTTTTTATTTTTTTTTCCTTTTTATTATTTTTATTATTTTTTTTTCCCTTTGGCTTCACATGAGGGCCGTCTTCACTAGGTCTTTGATAATTTAAGAAAAATCAATAAAGTCATGCAACCCTTACCCAAAAAAAAAAAAGTCATGCGACTTTTTTTGTCTAGTCCTATAATATTTATAAGCTACCATGTGTGCTATGTGTGCACAAGTTATGAAATCCTACTCCTTCTTCACGTGTCCTCACCCCAACTCTCTCCCCTCTGAAAGTGGAGATTGGAACCACCACCTCCCTCTTCCCAAATAGGAAGAGTGGCCACTAGGGCCCTATTGGTTAAGTCATGTGACTTTAGTAGCGGGTGTTTTGAGTTTTGCAAGTCCGGGGTGAAACAAAGATGTGAGATTATATTAGAAAATAGTTATGGACCGAGTTAGTAGAGGTACTCATCATTAAGGGTAAGCACGGTCCGAGTTGGTCTAGTTTCTCAAGAATTATGGACAAGACCGATGGTGCCGGTTCTCAATTTCAGGAATTGTGGACGGGATCAAATATCGCTGGAACCATGGATCAATCAGACCACCAATCTAGTTAGATTCCTAAGCTATTTAATGGAACCGTTAAAATGAAAATAAAGAGTAAAATGAAAACAAAAATAAGAAACCTAAGTTTGACAGGACAATTTGGACCTTCGGGAATACCATGCATAGTAAAATGAAGAGTCATCCACACGTACCAATTGCCCCTATAAAAGCACTAAAATTGGCTCCCACAAACATCCATATTGAAAAGTCATCATCTTCGTTGTATGAAATGGCTCTCAAAATGAAAATTTCTTGCTGATGCTCCAAAACACAACAACAGCTACAAATGCTTCCTCAATTTGGTTTGAGGGATTAGGCTTAGATCAGGACTTAGAAGTCTTCTTCTTCTTCTTCTTCTTCTTAGAATTTCAAAATTAAGTTATCTATTTAAAAAATAAATATAAAAATAAAAATTAGTTGGTCTGAGTGGGCAGCCCATCGGTCCTATTCCCTCCTAGAATCGGGAACCAAATTGCTCAGATATCGGTTCCGTATTGAGGAATTGAGGATCAGACCAATGATCTCAAGAATTGGACTAGACTCGTCGGTCTAGTCCGATCCAGGTGTTTTCTAATTCGAGTGATCCATCTTGCTCACTCCCTACTCCTCATGGTCTCTTCACATTATGGAGAAAAATCAAGAAACATAATTCACCCATCATTGGAGAAAAGTACAAGAAAAATCCTAGACCTACTACATTGATACTAGCTCAATCATAAATCTTTCGATTGGACCAATTTAGTCCTAAGCCTTTTTGCATTTGTTCTAATTTAGTCTATCCGATCAATTTAAACCAGAAATACTGATGTGAACATTAGCTATGTGGCACGATTGGCACTGATGTGGATTTTTTTTATATCTCTTTTGAATTTGTTTCTTTGTTTTTCTTTCTTCTTCTTTTTTCCGTCCCCTTTTCTTTTTGCTAGTGGCCGGCGAGTGTGCGCCTGGGCAACAACAAGTGCCGATGAGGCCCCCTCGTCACTGACAAGGGCAATCTTGCCGGCCCTTGCCTGTGCGAGGGCGACCCTTACTTGTGGTATTGAGGATCTTGAGCTTTGGTTGAATATGAAGCTCACATGGTGGCAAGAGACTGCATGAGGTCGTAAAGGTTTTTACTGGAGAAGAGTTGCAAACGCCAACAAATCCACTCCAGAAGGAGGGGATGGCCTTTTGCGTCATGTGGAGTTTTGGGTCCATGAAGCCTCAGATATGCCAAGCCTCATTCAACGCAAATAAGGACGATGCGAATTCTCCACAATTAAATAGAAGATCAAATCCACTCCGGAAGCATGTTTCTTTACTTCTTTCCAAGCCCATAAGTGGTCACCGAGTTGCGGTTATGCTTGTGCAGATGGCTACTGCTCATCATCATCATCATCATCATCATCATCGAGAGAGAGAGAGAGAGTCCATATCCCGACCAATGATGACATCTGGTTAGGCATGTCTTTAATTAAAGAAAAATACTTTTTGAAAAATTATATTTCTGGAAAATGTTACTTTTTCATTGTTGGGTGATATTTGACCAAAAACATTTTTCGATGTTTAGATCTCATATGAAAAATAATTTCAATCTCATCACTTAAATTCTTTTATTAATTTTTTTTCCTTTATGTTTTTCTTTCTTTGGCTTTTTCCTTCTTCCTCAACACGATCGCGGCCATGGCTAAGCTCGAGCTCATCGGCCCGCGTCCGTGGTTGGTCACTAGCCATCGTCGAGGTCTGGCTACCGATAGAGGGAGAAGGAAAAAGAGAAAGAAAAGAAATTAAAATTAAATAGAAAAATAAAATACTAAAAAATTCGAGATGACTAATTCGAAAAGTATATTCACATCTATAGATTTGGAAAATCACTTTACTAATTCTATGTATGAATTTTTCGTTGATTAAGTCATTTTTGACAAAACAAATGGATGAAAGTCCGGAAAACTAATTTCCGAAAAATATTTTACTCAAACAAACGCACCCTGAGAGTTCAAATAAGTTAATTATGGCTGAATAGGTATATAAGCATCTCAATATTTCATTAGTTACTTCACGTGGGATTTCTTATTAACACGCTCATTCGTTCAATCAAACAAAATCTCTCTCTCTCTCTCTCTCTCTCTCTCTCTCTCTCTCTCTCTCTATGCAGTCCTTCAGCGTAACTGCATCACCATATCTCATTAATCTCCTCTCTATTGCTTTGCACAGCAGCAAATCATTATTTAATCAAGACGTGCCGTTTCAGTGCCAAGCTCGAGCTCGAATCAGTCAACTCAACGTCGAGCAACCATCGATCCAACCCCGAGCTACTGTCCAGTAGCTCGTCTCAATTCCACTCCCAGTCACCCTTGCACTGGCTTGTCATGCCATCCAACACCGGTGTTAGAGCCGATGGTTGGCTCACTCCCACTATGAATCGGTATTTGACGAATATCTTAAGAAAAGAATCTAGCGACTATTGTGGTTTTTGGGTTGGGTGAGCCTAGTAGGCATTGATGGAGATTCAAGTTGAGATATGTTAGTGTAGGATGATATTTGAGTTAAGAGGAAGCAAACCTAATACTGGAACTCACACATGAGGAGGAAATTATTAAGATGCATGTGTGAGTTGTGTTAGAGAAGTTTTACATCGAAGAATTGATATGGTTTGAAGCAATTAATATATTCAAGTTGACTCATAACTCATTGGTTTAAGCTTTTGAGTGAAGGTGGATCCAGTTGGATATATTAATAGGCTCGGACTTAGGCTTTTTCTTGGCGATCTCCCTGAGGGAAGATATCAGACTTCTGCTATATACTCCCAACAATTGATATCAGAGCCCAGGTTGCTAACAAATCTGGATCCAACGATCACACAGGAAAGATAAGAGTTGTTGTGACTCTGACTCAAGGCTCGACATGTGAGGGGAAGATTGTCGAGATTGTCCCATATCGATTGTGAAATGAGCCAGTGATCAGTTTTATAAATGTGAGAAAAAGCCTCATATTTTGAGCTAGTTTTTGGGGGCGAGAGAGACATAAGATCACCCAACACTGGTACAAGTGTGAAGAAAAACCTCATCTTTTGAACTAAGTTTTTGTGGATTATGATCATGCAGGTGACTTAGATGAGTGCGGATCTTTAGCAAGGTACATGTTTATACTCGCAAGTGGTGCAGTTAGTTACAACCAAGGTGCCATTTATCTGGCATATAATTCAGTTTATCACGAGTGAACGAAGCATATCAACATCGAGTATCACTTCATCCGAGATGTCATAGCGAAAGGTAAGGTCATTGTGAAAAAGATTACTATAGCAGAGAACCTTGTAGACATAATAACTAAGCCTATTCTTTTGGCGAAACTCAAACTCTACTTGAGTACAATTGGCTTCCGTGGAGAGTAAGCACCCTTCTAGGCAATGGGAGAGTTAGCATGAATAATGAACACTATTGACTTGATTTCAAATATCGAGTCAATATAGAGAATTGTTAAATTATGTCTCAGATTTGAACCGTTAACGAGATATATTTGATCAATCAAGAAGTGGTTCTTTAATTGGCATGGACTTTTTACCAGCAGAGTTAATTTTGGCACCGCAAGACGAATTAAGGAACTCTCTTATTTATATATTATATTGGGGGGTAGGAAAGTTTTTATCCAAGGAAAAAGAAACAAAAATAAAAGCAAGAGTTTGCTTTTGCTTTTTGGCCTACAGCAGCCGTACAACAAGAAGTAAAAGGAGCCGCACAACAGAAAAGGAAATCGTGGGCTTTTCTTCCTTCCGTGTTCTGAGTAAGCCGAACAGTAGATACCCGCGCAGGAAGCCGAGAATCCACCGGAAGCCGAAAGAGAAAGAGCAGGGACACGGACGTACACGACGTTCGTACGACGGCCTAGACATAATTTAAGTACGGAAAACACGAGCGGATTGAGCGGTTGTAATTTCGATTCTTCGATTATGATGGATTATTCTTGTTGGCACTCCCCATGGATGTAAGTACCAATATTCAGACCAAACCACTTAATCTTTGGTATCTTTTATCGTTCCTCGTTATTTTCCTGAGCTTTTCGCATTGATTTAATTGCAAGATCCTATTATTTTGCATTATTATCACAACAACAATTATTCCAAGCCATACAATCGATTACTTTTAGGGAAATATTTTCAAATTATTCATTTTCTGCATCAACAAACGGAGCTTAAAGTACAAGTTATGGCAAATGGAGGGCCTATTCACAGTATGACTCCAATACTGAAGCATGTTGGGCAATAAACACATCTAAGGTACCTCCATGCGCTTCACTGATAAAGCACCGACATTCTTCGCATAAATGCCTAAACAAAGGGAATGCCTATGGAAATTTCAAAAAAAAAAAAAAAAAAGCCGCAATTCGTGTTCGCGGGTCATGTGTCGTGTCAACATAAGGGTATACTACAAAACAAGTCAGCCAGAACAAAATATAATTACTTTATCTGTGTCAATATACTTGACATAAATTGATATGAACTTGATCCAAAAATTAAGTGATTGACACTACACGACTCGCGAAGCATGATTAAGTATGGAAAATTTACTCCCTGTGACATGAAATTTACTTGCTCACACGAAATCAACCCACCAACGTGACCAAAAATATCCTCATCTTTTCATAAAATCTATTTAGAAAATTCAATGATCTGATTCCCTCAATAATCGGATTGCCGGTCTAGTCCGATTCTTGAACGGTCTAATGAGGCAAGTAAATATTATCAATGCTATAATTTTTGAAGAAATAACTCTAAAATAGTAGATTCTTTTAAAAAAAACGTGAAATGATAGAATTTTCGAACACAATTCAGTAACACACAGCATTTGACATTGGTGGGCGGAGTTACGGCAACAGAAGCTACAAAATAAACATATGGTCCCAATCTCAACCGTATGAGACCTCGTAATGCAACAAAAAAATAAATATTAAATCGACCAGTCTAATTTGGTTCTGTACTCCTAGAATCAAGAATTGGACCTCCCCTTTCTGGAATCAAGAATTGGACCATAGGTTAGGTTCGGTTCGGTTCGGGCGGTTCTTCTCAATCTGATGAGTCCGACTTGCTCATCCCTAAATGCAAGTAGCCAATCAACGTATACGGAGTGCACACAACTACTCCTTAAAAATTCCGAGTGACGCCATCAACGTTCACACCCGCATCAAGAACCAGAACAACTCCGACATCTACCCTTTCGCATTCTTCGCACTGGCCAATTAATTCATCGATTAAGAAAAGGAAACGAAAGAGGCGACGACCACCGCCTGCGATCAAGAAAATGGCGTCCCTCGCCACCCATTTCTCGGCCTTCATCTTCCTCTTCCCCGTCGGCCTCCGCCGCCTCCTCTGCTCCTACTCGCTCTACCTCAAGAACCCATCCTCGTACAGATCCAAGCCCTGGTACTTCTCGGAACAGAAATGGAAGAACCTCGACCTCTACACCCTCCTCGTCGCCCTCCCCATCGCGTCCTTCTCCGAAATCTTCCTCTTCCTCACCTTCTCCGGCCACCCCACGTACCGCTTCGCCTTCTTCCAGCAATCCGCCGCCGTTTTCCTCTTCTGGGCGCTGGTCATCCTCGTGATCGTGAAGGAATACGTCGATAGTGCCACGATAAACGAAGGGTACGTATTTATCATTGCTGGTATTGCTTTCTTGGTGGAGTACTCGGTGATTGGAAAGGGGGTTGGTGGTCTCGGTGCGCCTGTGTATGAGCTGTTGGGGAATTTGAGTCTTGTTTGTGCTGGTTCTTGCCTGTACTTGGGAATGAGGCCGTCCGCGTTCTTTGCAGAGTACTTGTTGTCGTCTGGGTTGGTGTTCAAGGGGACTTGGGTTTTGCAAGCTGGGCTGAATTTGGGTACTGATGTGTTTGCCTTAAAGGGGTGTCGCAAGTTGGGGGTTTCGACAGGACAGTGGGATCTCGATGTGAAATGTGCTCTTGAGGAGGATGGTTTGCGCGGCATCGCACTGATGAATCTGTTGTTTATCGTGCACGCCATTGGGGTTGTTGTTGTCAGCTTTGGGCTGTTTGGCATGTTGTCATGTAATCGAAATTTGAGATTCGGTGAGGCGAGCGGGCCGTTGCTGGCTCAGCTTGAATCGGAGAGCATGCTGATGCGGCCAGCACCTGAATTTGAGCTGGAATGAATGTCGCTCATATTTGCTCCTTCATTTTGTAACTCTTCACTTCATTTAGGTAGGCTACTTTTCCCCGTTCATGGTCGGCAATGAGCAACTGGTTCTTTTAAATCATTAATTTTTTTTTTTCAATGTAAAAGGTTACTAGAATTATTCCTTAAGTGACTTGTTGCCAACAAATGAAGATTCTTTGGTTCAAGTCTGACTGTTGCACCTAATATAGGAAATAGAAGATCAGAATTCGTGGCTACCACTTGCTCCATGGGACCATTTTGCATTTGGGTCTTGTGGTTGACATGTAATGTTTTGTCCTTCACTTATGTGTTTACCCTACATTACAAGTTTTGTTTGGTTTGTTCACAAGCCAAGGGCATATGCCCTGCAAATAGGCAGAAACATGGTCCCTAAAATGAGTACAAATACGAAGAATTGATCAGTGAGACATCAGAGGAAGCCCTTTGCTTTGATTAGTATATTTCTGGTGTCTTCAGTGTTGCTATTGTGGCATCATCAATTCTGTATCACCAGCACGTGGAGTTGCTAGTGTCAAATTTGGGAGCAATCTAGTTCTTTTAAAGATATTAAAGATCTATGAACATTGGCTCTATTGGTGTCTCATGGAAAGGTCTAGAGATTGTTTCGCAAACTTCATTTTGAACTATTTGCTGGAAGTTTCTTGGCCATGGTGGGTGGGCTAAACCGAAGCATTGCTAAATTATAAATAAGAGTTCATGAGACACTTAAGCTACTAAGGGAACATCTTTTTATCATTGCACATGACATATTTGTTTGAAGTGTCGATGTCAATAAGCCTAATGGCTGATGAATGCCAAGTTTGTAAGAAACAGGAACGGTGATTCATCAGGAGAGCAATTAAGATTCTCTGATCATCTGATGTTACCAAAACCATTTGAAAGGGAAAGGCCTACCAGGAACTCGTTTTATGAAAGGCTGTGTAATACAAACATAATTTGATCCTGTTCTTTTAGAAGATCCTGGTGAACAGAGGAATAGTTATATGCAGAATTGTTGTGAAGGTTTAAATAGATGTACTGAATTTTGTGGATTGTTATTTTGGTGTGGTTAAAGTATACTCTGCAGCAGAAGGAAGTTTTTTATTTCAATTGTAGACTTTATTAGGCTGAACTTGGATTGTGCAAATGATTCTATTGATTTTCTCAGGGAAGATTTTTTCTAGTTGACGATCTTAGATTTTAGAGATATGAATCCATCTCTTCACTCATGCGTCCAACTGTTAAAGAACACAATTTGGTTAGTCCGCATCAAGGAAGCATTCTTTTCTATGGGTTTTTTGCCCAAACCTGTCAACATGTGCTGTGGGTCAGAGCAAGCGCTGTTGCTATTATAGATTTGAGTCAGACAAACTGCCGATTTTAGCTGGAGAAAAGGTCGACGATCCTCCCTACGGAATGGTAGAATTACAGGTAGGTTCCTTTCACCTGCTTATGTGACAACTTTGGCAAGGCATGTCTGCCACCTATTGGACCGATCGGGGTGGTCTCGGTCAGCCGTGCTTATGCCATCGAATTGCTAGCTGTCCATTTTGCATCCATTCTACATGGGTGGATGTACTTTCTTTAGGGACTGATCAGGTGTTCTAGTGGCAACTGGTGAGTGTGGTGGATTATCCACCATCATTACATTGCCCGCCCCTGAAGTTCTCTTACGGTTACATCGTCAAATTTACTTTAGAAGGAGAGCAGTTGCTTTCTCCTTCCAAGCTCTCGGTTGGCTAGACCTACCTTCCTGGTTCTTGCTCATCATTCTTCAGAAAACGAGATGCGTGAAGAAGTAGTATGATTCTTCTCACATTCATTTGCGGAACATAACCACACTTCATTACTGTAAATTAGGGGCCATGAGAGTCAATTTAGCTTGACTTTTCCAGGCTTTTGAGTTATGAAGTAGTCAGCCAGGTGTGGTCATGACGGGACATCTAAATATTTATTTCATGGAGGACTTGAATGAATTCAACAATCAATTGCTGGTTCGCTGTCTCTTTCATGGTACTCTTATAAAACCCTTGTCCTGATGTTGTTTCTGGTGTTTTCATTTTGTGGTGGAATGTCGTCGTCATCACCCTCTCTTACCTTAGCGACATTTCAATTCCATCTATATTTCGAGCCGCTGACGGTCACATCGGAAAGAAGAGTAGTTGTTAGAAACAACTGATGGGAACTATCAACTTTGATTGCGGCGAGCTTTTGTTTTTTTTCCGAAAGTGCAGTTCGGCATCTGTGTTTAGAGTCTTTAGACTCTCCAGAATGAACCGACACGTATTCTTCCACTCTATATATTCCCATGAACTCCGTGCTGCTGCCGGATGGCCAAGATACAGAAACCCGAAAACAAAGAAGTGGAGAAGAAAACTCAGTGCCAAAACAACTCAATAAGCTGATCAGTGTCAAGGTGTAAAGTTTTTATGAAGAATGAGGCCTGATTCTACCATTGCAGCTGAAGGTATTGGTGCAGATCACACAAATGATGGGAAAATTGTCAAAAAGATTCTTAAATCTATTACACTTTTGCGAATTCAGTCATAAACCTTTTAATTTTGCCAATTCAATTTTGAACTTTTTACATTCGTGCCAATTCAGTCTTAAATCTTTTTTTTTTTGTCAATTCAGTCCTAAATCTTTTGCTGTGTCAATTTAGTTCATCTAACCAACTTTGGCCGTTCAGCGTTGACTTGGACCCGGCTAGTATTGACGGGGCGATTTAAATATTTTTTTCAATTTTTATTTTTTTTCCTTTTCTTTTACTGCTTATCTTCTTTCTCTTCCTTCCTCTAGAGGGCTAGCGAGGATCTCACCACTGGCGCCACCATTGCGAGCTTGGCCTCACCATCACCCAACCATGGCGACCCAAAAGCCCGTTTTGGGCTCACGAGGTCGAGATTGCAGTTATTGGGCATCAACAAGGTGGTGATTGAGTGGCACCTTTTTTTTTTTTTTCAAGTTTTCCTCACTTAAAGGATCAAAAGAAGGGCTCAAGTGCACAGTGTACCTCGCCAAGTTCGAGGACATCGAGATCCTCTGGCTACTGCCCCATTGCAAGTTAAATTCTTCCTCTAAAGAAAGAAGGGGGAAGAAGATGGATAGTAAAAAGAAAAAGAAAGAAAAGGAAAGAAAGATAATTAAAAATTAAAAATATTATTAGAAACTACATCATCAACGTTAGCCAATTAAAGTTGGTCACATGGACTGAGTTGACACAAAAAAAGATTTAAAATTGAATTGATATAAATGTAAAAGGTTTAGAACTAAATTGATAAAATTAAAATATTTAAAATTAAATTGATATACACGTAATAAATTTGAAATTTTTTTTGACAACTTTCCTTTACGAGAGCCAGCTCGGATGAAGTGGAGCAGAAAGAAACTCAGTCAGAAGCTCAGTGAAGTGCTTCTATTGTTATTTTGCTGCTGCTGCCGCCGCAAGAATTGAGTTTCCCTCAAGTTGACCATTTGCTTTGTCTGTGGCTTTCACCAACCTCAAGATGTTTTTGAACTGATAATGTCTGCGACTTCTGCCAAAGCAGTTCCCACATGTTAAAATTCAAGCTCCACTCGAGTGGCCCTGACTTTCGAACGACAAACAGTACGAGGTCCTGTCAACTAGCCGCCGGGACAGACGAGTAAAAGAAGGAGACCGCGCGACAATTGGTCCGAACCTTCGATAACATCCTAACATGCATCGGGTGTCTCACTTGGAACCTATCTAATTCAATGACCAAAATAGTTAAAGATCAATATGCATTCCTGGCTGACCAAAACAATGTGCATTCCTAGGGCGCCTTTGTTCCATGAAAGATTTAAGATTTAAGATTTAAAGAGCATTTTTCAGAAAATGATTAATCGTATCGCTCATAAAATGAATGTATAAAAATATTTTCATTATTCATGAAAATAGTTATTAATAAATTGGTGCTGATAATGAAAATACTTTTCATCGATTGATTTTTCTAAGTGATGCACCTAATCATCTTTTGAGAAAATGCTTTTCAAATCTTCAATTTTGGGTGAAGGAGATGCACCCTAATGTTTAATTCTTGTAATCTCATTAGGTATGTATCGTCACCACAGTTAGTGCAACTAAATACTAATCACATAATTAACCACCATTACAATTTTCATATGAAGCATCTCTTTTCTAAAGATCAGCAGACTAGAATTTACAATAAAAAGAAGATAGGTTCAATTGTTACAATATGTAGAAAAATAACAAAAAAAATATTAGTTTTAGGGAAAAAATTCTAAGTCATTTATTATCTACCAAACAAACTTAGAGCTTTAATACAACGGTGGAACCGCCTGGACAATAGGAATGACAAGGATAGGGTAAATGCTATGAGTGTGAGGGATCAATATTGGAGTGATATAAAAGAGTAAAATATGTAAGGTAACGTGACAAGTTATGAAATTCTTTAATCACCTAGTCAATTGTAACGAGTCTAACCGATCAACACGGGACAAGAATTTTATATATATATTATATTATAGTACTTGTTAATTTATACTTTATGTGATGTCATGATAGAGAGCACACGAGGATAAGAAAAAACACAAAAGAGAAATCTACAAATGAATCTTGTAAGAGAAGAACAATGCTACCATAACGATTATTAACTAACCTTAATAAAACATAGGAGAACGAGCTTGCTGGGGGGGTCCCACAGACCACAATGCAATTATATAAAATCACATGTCCACAACCCGAACTTTCTATGGATTTTATTTCGCAGTGTCCGCTGCGTCGTTCAATGCGCATATCGTCTCGCCTGTTGCCGTCGTTATCAGACGAGCAGAGAGTACAGCCCTTCAAAGTTGAAACTCGCAAAGGATCGCAAATTTTCTGGCGTTTTTAGGCTATTACACAGCTGTTTAGCGGATACCTTCACAAAACTCAAGTTGCAATGGCGTCTCGATTATTCTTCCATTGTATCGCTCTGCAATTCCAAATTGGGAACTTTTCATTTCTGCTGCCATTCTAGCGTCCGGTGATTATTGGGTGATGGCTTTTGGTTTTATCTTCCCGACGATTAGATCAAGGATAGGGTCAAAAAGCATGGGGTTGAACTTTCGGCTTGGTTGTGCTTGGGTTTATGGTTTCTAACGCCTCCCTCCAAAATTATCGGATATTGGATTGCTTGCGATCGCGATGACTCTAAGCATGTTTTAGGGCATATGGGTTTTCTTTGCAATCCGAAAACAAGTGAATATTTTTCCTTTGCTTA
>JAGVVM010006923.1:0-11922 GCA_019149425.1 Psidium friedrichsthalianum
AAAAAAAAAAAAAATCAGTGTCGAAGTAGTCCTTTCCACTCTCACATTGCCCATCCTCCAATTCATCTTTGGTCACATTGTCAAGCTTTTTCAAGAACTACCACACCAGCATCGAGCAGACTCATGCATCCTTGCGCATCTCTTCATCTGCATGAAAACAAAGCTCAGGCATCGCCTTCCATAGGGAAAACATCCTCCTCCCCAATCTGTCTCCAGGCTCACATAACACGTCATGACAGCTGAGTTGGGACGATCCAGCAAAGTATCCCCAAGACGCTTGATAGCTTCCTCTTCTGTTCAATAGTTCTTGAACGTTGCGTATGCACCCCCATCCCCTTTGCCAGCATTGCACTAATATAGCAGGTCCTTTCATAATTGAGGATGTCGAACCATCCCATGTGCTCGACGTACATCTCGTAGAAGGACTTTGGCCTCGATTGTTCCCTCAACAACAGGCACTTCTCTAAACATCAACAATGGGGGGAATACGAGTCCAATAGATCGATAGTGAATACCGATTTACCTCTATGTCTCGCTCCCAATGTCTTTCCAAAACAGCAGAGCCTTCTGGTTTAGAGGTCAAGAGGGGCAAATCAAAGCCGCCAAAAAAGCGATTTGGGAATGAGACACTCATCCATGAACAAACCGTCTTCTGTGCCGAGTTCAACGTTAAAAGGGAAACGCATGATCATTTCAAGCTCACTTCAACATTAGGAGTAGACAACCCGTGCATGTATTCATCGTTATCTACATTAAATCATCGTGACATGCATCCATAGCGATACAAGGTTCAGCTTCGAGCTCCTTTATAGCATCTTCGAAACAAACTCGCTCTTCTTTCTTTGACTTCACTTGAGTCCCTGACCACCGACTGAACTCCTCCACTTCATGTGGGCTCACAATCACAGTCGTTTTATACACGAGAGTCAGGTCCCTTTCTGGAATCAACATTGCAGAAAATTGGCCATGACCCCACCTGTGTAACCTAGACTTCCAGCAACCACTCTCTATACTACCTCCTCATGATTCATTGCTGAAGAAGGCCTCCTGTTGTTGTAGATCGACTTGCCTTCACCACGGTAGCTACAATGGTGCTGAAGTTATCATCTGCTAGAACCATATCAAAAGCTTCTTTTGCTACTTTTGGGCTGGTTGGGTGTGACTGAGGCGGCGACGTGCGAAGAATCAGCAGGGCGGCAGAGTCGGGCCGCAAAGGAAGGACCGAGAGAGACCATTTCCTCCGGCCTTTTGTTGTCAGCTTTAAGCTGTTCAACCAAATGGACAGTCTTCTCACGTACCTTGCACTTTTTGCGTCATCCCTGAAACGTAGCCATCTATCTATCTTAAGATCTTTCGATCTTCAGACACGTTCTCAACTAGAACAAGCAGAAACCTCCATCCTCCAACTCAGACCCAACCAACAGGTCCGGATTCAAGACCACCCATCTTCAAAGGCTTTCTTGGTTCTTGATGATGAGACCGAGACTAATTCTCCTTCTCTCCTCCTGTCTCTTGTTCTCACTCTCTCAACACCCGAGCTCATCCATCTCCGTCTGAGCTTACCTCTCTCCTTTTTAGCTCCTCCTAGCCATGGCCACCAAAGGCCAGCCTCCAGTTCGCCAGCCAGAGAGTCCTCTTTTTCCTCCTCCCCTTGTTAACGGCGATAGAGCTGACGTACGCATCGCGGTCCATGCTGCCATAGAGGTCGGTGTCCAAGAATAAAACAGCAGCGTCCGCCTCCTCTGGCAAATGACTTCGTGAAGTTGAGTCACCTCTTAGAACTACTGTGTAGACCACATTCTCCAACCACCTTGCCGCCGTTTTCAGGTCTTGGCCTGTGCATAGGTCACAGGGTCTTGCATCGGCTCGAGAGAAATCGGGCAAATGAACACAGAAGGGACTTCAGATAAATCAAGCTCCTCAACCATCTTCTTAGATCCAGTTTCTCCCCGACTCCGCCGCCGGGGACTCCGTCGCTGCCTTCCATCTCATCGCGTTCCGCTTCATCTCCTCGACCTTGAGCCCCGAGGTTGCCTCGAGGAGGCTCTGCTCCGCCACCCTCCTTTTTTCGCGAATTATGGATAGACCAGCAACAAATAGCGACCCCCTCCCTTCGTCCTTGTCGCCAGTGGTGTCCTTCGAGTCTCCCCTCCATGTTCACCGAGAACCTCTTGCAAAGAACTTCCTGCCGTTTGTTCGAAGTCCCTCCTTTGTCTTTACTTGATTATTTTAATCAAGTCCCCTAGGCTCCCCCCCCCCCCCCCTCAAAGGATTTGGATCCCCTAACATAATGTTAGGGGTGACATTACCTAATCCAGGCTGTCCAATTCAAATGGATGGCCCAGATTGATCCACATCAACTTTTTCAAAGGGGGGAAAGTTTTGGCGGGAATTTTAAAATTTTAAATTAATCAATCTGGGCCATCCATTTTTGAATTGGATGGCCCAGATCGCTTATGTCACCCCTAACATAATTTTACTATGTCAGGGGATCCGGATCCCCCCTCAAAAGGGATCCGGATCCCTTGCCATAGCTATTCTATGGCAGGGGTGACATAGAAGCAATCTCGGCCGTCCATTGAAATTCGACGGCCGAGATTGCGTCACGTCATCCGGAGAATTTAGCCCCAAATTTCAGCGGGAAGAACCAGAAGCGAATTTGAAAAAACAAAAAAAACCCTAAATTTCCTCTCTCCTCTCATCAGATTTCTCTCGTCCCGTTTTCTCTCCTCTCATTTTCCTCTCCTTCCCTCCCTTCCGTAATCCTAGATTCCCTCCCCTCCGCGAGATCTCCAGTCGGATCCCGCCACCTCACGCTCCGCCGACGACGCGCGCTCTTCGTCGGAATGGACGTCATGCGCCACTGCTCCTCCTTCCTCCTCCCCCTCCTCCGATGCCGACGCCGACGGCTGCCGCCATCCGGCTTACGCGCTCGTCGTGCTCAACCAGCGGCTCCCGCGATTCACTCCTCTCCTCTGGGAGCACGGTACGTAGTTGTCCCGGCGAGATTTCGTTTCGGTTTGTTGATTCTATATTTGTCTCGGGACATCGGTTCGTTTGACTCGGATTTTTCGTGCCTGCTTTCTTTTTGTGTGTTTGTGTGTGTGTTCTGTTTAGAGCAGCACAGGTACGTATGTGTGCCGACGGGGGCGCGAACCGCGTGTACGACGAAATGCCTGACTTGCTCCCGCACGAAGGCGCTCCCGGTATCAGGGACAGGTCAGCTCTGCTTCTTTTGCGTTTTTTAGGATCCGCTAAAAGTGCAATGAACTCCTAATCCATATATGTAAAACTGCAACTTTAGGTCTCCAGGTAGGCAACTTATGAGTGTCACGTTAGCCAATTTCTTGGATTGTTCATTGAGATGACTTGATTGCTTTTTCAGAAAAAGTTTATGATTTGATTGCACCAATTTTGAAGGTTAAAGACTCAATTGCATTTCGTAAACATGGTTAGAACTTTCAATAATCTCCCCCTGCTCTTCTTCCAAAAACTATAGAACCAAGGGATCTTCTGCTTATTAATTTTTCCCATTTTTCTATTCCGACCCACTGAAGATAACTTTAGCTAGAGTTTTCATGTTACTTACAACTCCCAGCATCTGTATGTGTTCACCAAAATCCTCAAACGCGTGGTGCTTGGTTTGGTAGGCTGATGTTATCAAATCTCTACTTGGGTCATTGCTATTCAGGTGTAATGCTCGAGATATTGATTTCTGTGCTCTTGAACAGGGAACAAAAATTGTAGATGAATCTCATGATCAAGACACTACTGATCTTCACAAGTGTGTGTCATATATCCGTGATTCTACACCCGAGCTGGATAAGTCTAATGTAAGTGAATTCCTAATAGCTGTTCATTATTGTTATTATTACTTCATATTCACTTTTTCTCGAACACCTAGTTTTCTGCAAATTAGAGATTTCATATAACTGATCATTTATGTTTTTGACATATTGGAAGCTATGTATTCTTGTTGCTGGAGCACTTGGTGGACGATTTGACCATGAGATTGGAAACATTAATGTGCTGTGTCGTTTCTCAGACATGCGAATTATCCTTATTTCAGATGATTGCCTAATACAATTACTTCCGAGGACTCACCGTCATGAGATCCATATTTTGTCATCTGTTGAGGGTCCACATTGCGGACTCATTCCTATCGGGATACCTTCCAAAAGTACTACAACAGCAGGTCTCCCAGTGGGATCTTGGAGGTTTTATTTGAAATTTTATGCTTGCGTGTCATTGTGTCCTCGTCATGCTTCGTGTGTAGACAAAATTGATGAACACCTACTGTAGACAAAATTGATGAACGATTAGTGCCGACTGATATAAACAGTATAATTCTTCGGCAGCATGATATAATCTGTTGCCAAGATTCAGCTAGTTCTCTTCCTTCTAAATTAGTACCAGTATTTGTCCTCTCATTCTGAAAATCTGATGAATCAAAGACTTTCTGTCGCAGCTGACACTGAGATGAAGTTTGGTGGCTTAATAAGCACGTCCAACATTGCCAGCGAGGAGACAGTTACAGTTCGTTCCGATTCAGATCTTCTTTGGACAATATCCATTAAAAAGCCTTGATTTTGATGAAGTTTGGTGGCTTAATAAGCACGTCCAACATTGCCAGCGAGGACAGTTACAGTTCGTTCCAATTCAGATCTTCTTTGGACAATATCCATTAAAAAGCCTTGATTTGCCTCTCGGCGTGAGGCACACAAGATATCTATTTAGCATTCAGATTCACATTCACAGCAAACTAATGGCTGATTTTATTCCGTCTACAGCATAGCAAGATTGAACTTCTCATCTTCTCGACTGAATTTCCATTTAGCTCATTGTATATTGCAAAATCACTTGCTCCCTCATGTATTCAAATAAGATGAGGCAGTTTATTTATTCGGACTCCGTATTTGTTGTGTGATAAACACCACCGACTTAGCAGTGCTTTCGGCAATCAAATATTCAAAAACTCGATATTATCTACTTGACACTTTAAAATGGATGGAGCACTGAACACTTTGATTAAAGCGAAGCTCGTTATCGGCTCACCCAAAACAAAAAGAGCGTTTTTCTGGCTATATGATCAATCATTTCAAAGGATGTTATGTTCCTTCTCGGGTTGCTAGACCTTCGGGCAGCGACCCGTTCGACGAATGCCGTGTCGTCATCAGCACAGGGTAACGCCTGAAATGCCGATATGCTTGCATCATAATAATTTCAGATAGCCATGAGAGGACGTGCTATGTATCGAGAAGAAGATGGAGACCAGAGACAGAGAACACAGAAGCGGTCCCATGGCCAGCAGTAAAAATGTCCTCGAAGTCGCATACTTTCTGTTTGCACAAAAGAAAACACACACACACACACATTTAGCGAAAGATACTCCGTCGCTCTGTTAAAATGCTTTTCGTAATAAACATTCGTTCCCAGAGCAGAAATGGATTTGGAGGGTTCATAAAAGCGTTCGACGTGAAAAGAAATGGTGAGTAGGCTCCAGAAGATCACAAACTTCAAGTCCTCTCAATAAGACCCAACCGGATAAAAAACGAGTTCATCTTTGATTGTCTGACATTTTTCTTCAATTTGAACAAGATGAGGGCCGGCAGTTCGAGGTTCAATGGCAGTTTGAGATGGCAATGCAGCAGTGTGTTTAACCGTGCAGCCTAATCGTCCCAAGTAGATAAGCCCCCCATACCAATTTCATCTGTTGATGTCTGCGGTTGAGAAGGATGATCAAAGGACCTCTTCTTTGGTTTCTTCTTCTCAGTAGGGATGCAAACCAAGCCACCCAGCAAGGCCCCATCTTTGACATCCTTACCTATTCCACCCTTTTCTCCATCTCCATTGCGATTATCTGCGGCTTCCTCAGCTTGGAAAAGCTCCACAAATGAAGCCTCCGTGTCATTGATAACATTGAGTTTGCTGGTTTTCGCTCTCTTGGACTTTTTCCTCTCTTTCTGCTTTGGCGCCGCATCGTTATTGTCATGGACTGGACATTCTTTTCTCAGCAAATCATCCTTGCTTTTCTGCTTCTTGCGCTTCTGTCCTCGCGTTGAATGTTCACCATTTTCGTTATAAAATGCGATTTCAGCACCTGCAGTTTCTAGCATTAGAAGAGATGCACGTAATTTTTGTCCCAAGAATAGTGAAAATGCAGCCAGAAATCCCTCACCATTTTCTTTTGTTTCTTTTGCACTCCTGAGGGTTCTTCTCAAGCCTAGAACTATAAACAAGTTGGTCAAATTGAGCAGTGATTCAGCAACTTCATGTAACCAATGTACATTAGATAAAGAAGTACCATACTACACTTTTACTGTCCCATTTTGCATGAAGATAAGGCAAAAAGTTAACATCAGACATCAATATATCTTCAAGAGATAATGCCAATTAACAGAAATGAAGGGACAAACTACCATGTATTCCGGCTAGGACTTCTCTATTGAGGTGAAGTCATGAAATATGAGATGAAGAAATCAGTCCAATGAAAAAAAAAACCAACTAAAGCCACGGTTAAACTAGGCCTCATAAACTAAACAATGTATCATGCTAACTCAACCAATTGGTGAAAGAATCCTAAGGAAGCTCATATGGAGTAGCCCCAAGGATCGGTTTTCTCCATCCATGTGCCCGACCAGTTGCGATGATCCGCTGCATTGATAAGGCAAAGCAGGGGGATGAAGGTCCTTATAAGCCCCAACTACAGAAACATGAAACTAGTTAATCTCAAGCACCACAGAGTTGCCTCTAGTATAGATGATTTTTTAGTCTCAACGACATATAGTCCACAGGAGCTACTCATGACCCCAACAAGAACACAACTGAAATACTCCTTCGCGACTTGGGGCGTCGACCCTACTGATGAATGTGACTAATCCCATCAAATGATAGTAGTTTGCTCATCCCGCCGCCAAGTAATTATCGGGGTGATCTCCTAACAATGCTTCTCCATGGGATCTTGACCAAATCGACAACTCTCAAAGGTTACTAACAAAGAACTTGACTGTAACTATTGTAGATTCAGCAGTAACAAACAACCACTGAATAATCTGAGTAACTGGTACATGTTCATCTATGTGAATTCTCAAAGCACTTATTAAACCAGTCTTTGTATATTGACCGCAAGAAACTTAGCAGTCATACATCGTTAACCAAGGTGAAACCACATACCGAACAAGACAAACGAAAAATTGATATTGGGTTAAGAAGTAACATTAACAAGTTTTCCCCCCTCGAACTTGTAAAATATGGATTATTCCCTCAGCAATTGTCAGCAACAGATTCATGCTAGAGACTCCAGCAAGAATATTGCCTTACCCTTTATATTTCATTAATGCACGAAGCAGCTATTTCATATGGAAAAAATTGGAAGATTGTACATTCACTTGACAGCATCTCATTATGTTGTTATTAACCAGTTGCTCTGTTTCTCAAGCACAATATTCAAGCAAAAGGCAGAAGTCAAATTAATGCTTTGTTCTTCCTCATAAAAGCATCTTCTATCGAGACTCCTTGTGAAGGCCACAACAGTGGGTGGCCAAACACCCTGAGTTTACCAACTCAAAAGCCATACAAGATTAGACATATAAGAATTTCTCCAGAGCTAACAGCCCAGAAACAGGATTCTTATTCAAGACAGAGAAGGGGAAGAAGTAGCTTCCAAAGGCTTTACTTCAAAAACTAACAAGAATCGTGGCAAAAGCTAGTATGAGAGATGAAAAACCAAAGTTTCCACAAGTGGAACCACATAAATGGCCAAGGCCGCAATCAGCATTATGCTTCCTCTACAGCCAATAGAATCAATCAAAAGGTATAATTCCATAAACGCTAAATATGATGTTCTAAACGCTACTATTAGATCAATTCCAAGCAAACATCAGCAGAATGAAGTTCTTGGTGTGTCAACATAAACAATGAATACAGCCATTCTCTGGCATCTTGTCTAGTCAAAGGACAGAGCATACAAATATCATGCCCAATACAACACGTTTATGCGTTGCATAATTCCAGACTAGTATCAATGCACACAAATTTCGCATGACATGGTATTACAAGAACGACCCATCTATCCTCTCATTAAAATGTATCAAATCAAGTCTTCAGGCACATCTTCCACCGTTGCATGACAACTTCAATTGTTGAGAGAAGTACATGACACAACAGATTCAGTAGGCACAGTATCTTCATCTAAAGTTCATAATATCTAAAATTGGTACATCTAAGAATAAAGTCTCACTAAAGGAACCCACCACAAAACCAGAGATATAACTCGCTAGTTCAGGCTTGAATTATCCAAAGTTCACTCAACTGAGACATGCATGGGAAACTACTGTCAACTGAGACATGCATGGGAAACTAACTGTGATATATAGAATCCATGAGAAATTGAAATGGATAATGTAAAAAAAAAAGAAAACAATTGTCCGAATTTTACAGATATCCAACAAATTTGAGCTAGTGCAGAAAAGGACCAATCCTTATACCTTATGCTATAGAGGGGCTCCTTTTTTCCCTCTCCCCCCAAAAAATTAGAATCAGAAATCCACAGATAGAGAATAAAGAAATGGATGTGAAGATTTCTCCACAATGTCCATGTCCACCGTCCTCTCAAAGAAGTATCTTTACAATTCACACAAGCATTTTCCCAAACACTGCATTCGCAAGTCCACACGGCGCCATTCCCCATCACAAACATTAACCAAACAAGGGCTACTACAGCTCATTTCGCCTCAGAAATTTGAAATCTCGCAATCGACAAACAACCGTCCAAGCTACAAAAGGAAATAAGAATGCGCGCCAAAAGCTGCAAATGGGAGCACAAGTGACATTTTTGAGGAGAACCCGACTTACTTACCTTTTGAGAACTCGAATTGCAGGCGGGATTCAACTATAGAACACACACATAGAGAGAGAGAGAGAGTGTGGGGTGTACTTGAAAAGCTCTCAATCCTCACATTAGGTCATGAATCAACCTCATCCTCCCCCAAAAACTCACCTTTGTCCTTGTAGCTTGCCGACTTGCTCCCTTGTGGAGTTGCTCCCCTGCTGCGGACGCGAGCGAGAAATCAAAGGGACGGCGGTTCCGCGGAGGCTGGCGTCGAAGGGGACAGTCACCGGGGAAGGTCGACAGCGATTCCGTGGATGCTGCGTCGAAAGGGATAGTCACCGGAGCGAATAGAGGAGGAGGATGTCAGCAGGGGATCCGAATCCACATTCGAGAGAAGGGTCGAATCGTTGAGGAAACGAGGAAAGAGGAGAGAAAAATACCGAAAAACGCTGCAGCCTCGGACTTGTTGCCGTTGTTGCTTCCTCGCTCGATGGGAATTCCTGGGGCGAGAGCGAGCGAGAGCGAGAGAGCTGGAAAACAAGCCTCTTGCACCCGATCTGTTTCCTTTCTTCTTGGTGTTTTTTTTAAATGAAATGTGGTTTGGCGCCCAAAATTGGGCTAAAAATCTTCAGGTGGCGTGGCCGCAATTCCGGCTGTCGAATTAACTGGACGGGCCGGATTTTCTTATGTCACCCCTGCTATAGAGGAGCTATGGCAGGGGATCCAAACTCCCCTCAAAAGTGGCCTCCTTTTTTTTCTTCATGTTATCCAATATCATCTTTAGCAGAATCGCCCAAAAAGAATTTTGTTTTCCGTGATCAGGTGCAGACCACCTTCCTCCCCTGGAAGCATTCATGCCTTGGGATCTAAATCCCACGAGTTGAATAGTCGTTTTGCCTTTTCCACTTCGGTGCCTTTTACCATTTTGATCCTCCTCTCACTTTCAATTTCCTCTTGCTTTCTTACCGGACACTAACCACCCCTCTTTTATCTTCATCATGGCCTCCTCCATCATACCCATCTTATGGCCACTTCAGGCCTCCAAAGAATCGCTTGAGATTAATCCTGTACGAAAAGTGAAACGGCATGGAGAGGCAAGGCCATCCGAGAGCAAGTCCTCCAGAAGCGTTACATCTTCGAGCAGCAGTTTTCATTCCATTTTATGGCGGGGTCCATTTATCATACAGCATTAGAAATCCATATATGATGCACGCATGGCAAGCCACTGTTGTTCCATCGCTTGAATGTGAGTGGCATAGAAGATCAAATGCTATTTGACTAAGCACGCACACAAATCACATCCACTAGCCCACAAACCGTTCGTCTCTCTGGCGCCTCTGGATTTTATCTGAAAAGAATGGTCTGGATCTTCATGGGTGCCCCTTGAAAAGTTAATTTAAGTTTTTGTTAACTTAGGGCTAAACAAAAATGCCAAAATCAACCAAGCCACCTTTGGCAAAATGAGTCATTCTGAATCAACTGGGCCCAAGAAAAGATTTGGAACTATACGGGATAATGGTCAATAACTCTACAGTAATGCAAAAATGAAAAACAGAGTAAAATGACGATCTCTAATATTTTTCAATGAATCTGAAAATGATGTGTAACAAGTAATTCCCGATTCAGATTAATTTTGCAGATTTCTTCAGCAAAAATAAAGAGAAAATTAAAATAAAAATACTGGCTAATATTTAATAGTTTGTGGCCTAAATGCTAATTATTATAATATTTTTCTCATTCTGAAAAAAGATAAAAAAGACAAAAAAATACGAAAAATTATTTTTGTTCCAAAAAAGTTCCTTAGGCTTGGCCAAGGCTTCCAAAGTTGATTTTCAATTTTCTAATTTTCTGAGTTTTATGAATTTCACAAAGAAAATACGAAAACAATACGAAAATAGGAAAAATCAATTTTTGGTCAAAATTGGATTCCCTAGGCTTGGCCAAGGTCCCAAAGTGATTTTTAATTTATGAATTTATATGGGGATTTTCGATTTAATGTCCGAAAATAAAAATACCGAACAGACTGAAAATGAAATCATTTTTGGTCAAAAATGGGCTCAACCTAGGCTGGCCAAGGTCCCAAATGTGATTTAAGTTTATGAATTTAGAAGATTTTGTATTAATTTTTAGAAACGAAAAGATGATTAAAAATCATAGTGTCAACAGTGGGAATGAATGAAATGATCGGGCATTACCCTAAGCTTCAAAGGGCGCCATTTATCTTGGGGGTGGATATTATCACCAAATGCGAACGAGGCAATTCGTACGCCAAACGTTTACAGCTAAGAGCATGCGAAATGTTATAAAGGGAATCATGCCAAGGTACGGGACACCGAGCCATCATTAAAGGACAATGGCTACAATCTTGAATAATAAGGGTGGACCGACTATTGGACATTTAGGACAGACACCTTAGTCTTCTCTTACGCCCACAAATGAAGGAGCTGTGGAAACGACTACCAAGAATATAAGAAAATCGGCTAAGTACAGCAAAGGATAGAGATTGCATGAGAGGTGCGTACGCGTAATGAATACCGAACTCAATTCAGACTTCGGACCTAAGGCAACACCGATTACTAGTGTATGGCATGGAGGGCAGTCCTTCCTGTAGGAAGTTGAAATCCCTTCCTTACAAATTACTAGCCCAAGCACAAACTTAGAGGTCGATCGGACCGTCGGAGACCGAGCAGAGAACCTATTGAGAAAAGCAACTAGAAAGGCTATTTTCATAGACAGCAATCAAAAGCAGAGCTAGCCTAACTGCCAAAGTGAAACAGAAGTGTACAGCCGGCGATCTATTTGTGAATAAGGCAACTCCCCAATGTTCCCCACTTGAGGCAAGTTGCCACTGAATATGAGGGTCGTACATAGTACAGAATTTTACATCGTTGAGCTTTAATTCATGAGAATGGATGGAGAAGTAATAGCAAATCGTGAAAGCAAATGCGTCAGAAATACTGACCAGTGAACAAGATAAAGACTAGCTAAAGTCCAACCTCAGGGAGATCTGAAGTCAATAGAGAGCCACCCACATGCATCACCATGCAACATGCATACACTACATCACTTTCTCCTACATTAGCAGGCTCTAA